>PVKS010034508.1:0-20830 GCA_004027875.1 Aplodontia rufa
AGGCCCTGAGTTCATTCACCAGCACTGCAAAAAATGCTCAGCATTGTTTCTCACTAGGGGAATGCAAAAGAAAACCACCAGAGACTATCACACACCTATTGTAATGTTTGAAAATTTTAAAAAAATTGACAATACCAATTGCTGACAAAGGTGGAGCAACGGGAACTCTCATTCATTGCTGGTGGGAATGTACAAGAGCACAACCGCTTTGGAAGACAGCTTGGCAGTTTCCCGTAAGGTTAAACACAGACTTGCCGTAAGATGCAGCAATCACACGCCTAGGGTATTGACCCAAGACAGCTGAAAACTTACATGTGCACAAAAAGCTGTAGGTAAATGCTTCAATGTTTCTAGCAGCTGTATTCGTATTCACCAACACCTGGAAGCCACCAAGACGTCTTTCAACAGGTGAATGCGTAAACAGCAGTGTGTCTCTACCACGGGCTATTATTCACTGCTAAAATGAAAGAAGCGATGAAGCTATGGAGAGACATGGCTCAACTTTACATGCATATTGCTAAGTGAAAGAAGACAGTCAGAAAAGGCGGTAATACTATATGGTTCCAATTACATGACACACTGGAAATGGAGCAGCTTTAGAGATGGTAAATGGATCAGTGGTTAAAAGAATAGAAGACAGACTAGGCTTAAGGGAGGGAGGAGTGGCTGAGGACTATGGAAGGGATGTGTAGAAGAACTTACAATAGAAAAAACAAAACATGTGCCATGTTGGGGGAGGAATCTCAGGATGGAATGCCAACAGGGACAAATGAATTTAACTCATCATGAACACATAGCAACACCATACTGAATGTGGGTGATGGGGGAAGATGGTCGAATTAACTAGGAAACAGTATTTTCACTGGAAACTGTAAGGTAAAGACAAAAGAAACTAAACAAACACTGCAGTCCAGCTTCTCAAAGGGGTATGGGCTGACCAGAAGTAAGCAAGAAAGGAACTGGACGACAGATGTGAGGAGCCAGGTTCTCACTATCAGAAAGGGAGGCTATAGGTAAAAAAGCAAAAAAGACCAAATAAACCTTTTGGCACTAGATTCAAGCAGATGTAAGTATGAAGTCATGTTCAGGTTAATATAACTACTGATGGTTAAGTACAAAACAATTGGATATGTGTGTACACACAGCGATATGTGTCAAACGTTTGGATCCCCTCACAAATTCCTTCGTTGAAGTCTTGACCCCCAGGGTGATGCTAGGGAGGTGGGGCCCTTGGATGCTTTCTAGGTCCTGAGGATGCAATGCTCATGACGGGATCAGGGTCTCACAAGCAGCGCGGCAGAGCATGCTTCCCCTCTCTGCTCCCCAGGTGAGCACACAACGAGAGGTCAGCCAGTTACCAGCCACACACAACAGAGAACCATGGCCATCAGATGTCACTGGGAACCACAGCGGGCAGACCTTGCATGCACTAGGATACCAAAAACAAAGGAATAACAGAAAGGCTATTGACAGAAATGGTGGCAAATCCCAGTCCAAGCTGGGAAGAGAGGGAATGAAGCAAGAGAAGGAGAGTTTGTCAAGAGGACCTACTGACAAATGACTACCATTGTCACCCAGATGAAATATGGTGCTCCTAAACAACCAGGAAAACAGAGGTTTCTAGACGAAAAAATACTTGACAGACACCATTATTTCACAAACACTTAAAATGACACGTTTCTGCAGCATAGTGGTTATCACACTCACCTAATATAAATACACTCAAAATCTAGCAGAATCTATCTCCTTAGAACTTGAGGCTGGAAATGCGTGAATGAGGTCCTCTTCATGCTGGCTTGCGATGCGTTTCAGCGTGGTGCTTCAGCTTAACACCCAGAGCGAGCACGCTTTGTGTAAGGCACAGTGCTGGAGACGCTCACGGTGTGCCTACCATAATCACGCCTTAGTTTCACACCTGTCCTTCTGGTAGGACCCTGACATCCTTTTACTAACACCCATAATGACAGCATACAATAAAGCCAGCAATTGATTATTCTTTACAAAGGAAGTTCCAATACAAACCTAATTAAAGCATTTCCTGACGCTGCTTCCTTGCTAAAACAAGTACTTTTAATAAGGAAAAGCCCTCGACATGCCATTCAGACCTTCCTTCATGTGCACACACACAGGACTACTGCCCTCATCTCCCCGTCTGAAAATACCATTTGTCACCCAGGAGTAATTGGCTAATTTGCCAGGTTTGCCCTTTAAGTGTTCCATGTTCTCCCGACACCTTTGAGTTTCATTTAGCTCTTAGGGCTTTTTTTTCAACAGATGACACTGTCTGGAAAGATATTTCTGAGGGTAAACCTGACTGTAGTATCTCTGAATCAGGAGAGAACACTGTTCCCATATGAAAGACATGCCATTCTTGCAAGAAAGGAGCAAATGCTACTACCACAGCTAGGACTGCAGGGCATCTCAGGGTTACAGCCACACCTGTAACTTGTCACATCCCTACCCTGTTACAATAACATGCTGCTACAACCAGCTATAACCAAAGCGTTACAACCACCACCCCGCCACCTAATGTGATCTTAACAGGTACAAGAACTGCCACAACAGGTTATAAGCACAAGTTACAGCCATACCAACTTACAGCTACAAGTTAGAACACTAACTTGCTTCACCACATCCACAAGTCTGGCTGGCATCCCCTCGATACTAGGCTCAGATCTGATGTATACTATCATAAAAGGTATAAATCATTGGTATCTTGGCAGGAACTAAAAATATAGCACCTTGGGGAGAGTGTGACTATTCATGGACAACAGGAAAGGGATTCTCTGTGGTGACGGAACCAGCCTGCCTCCTGATTGGGGTGGTTACTTAGATATACATGTGATAAAATTTCACAGATCTACACACACAACACACACACAGCACACACACACACACACACACACACACACACACACAGAGGAATGCATGCAAAATCTGAATAAGGTCTGTTAGTGACATCACAGTATCATACAGATGTTGGCTTCCTGGTTTGGACAATGTTCTGGGGTTGTATAAGATACTGTCCTCAGGGTAAAAAGGGTGCCAGGTACACAGGAAGGAACTCTCCTGAGCTACCGTTACAACTTCCTGTGAATCTTAAGCTATTTCAACAAAGGTATTTTAGAAGATGCCTGACTTGCTAGGGCCTTTCAAAAAAATGCATCACGATGAGCTTCGCTTCCACCACTGCAGAAGGGCCTTCTAGATGAGTGCTCTGCCCTTGGCTAAAAAGACAGCAGGGAAAACGCATGGCTTTTCCAAAATGCCTTTAAATGCCCCCTTTAAGCTGCAAGGCCCTTGTCACTGCAAGGGAACCCTAGCTTGCAAGCTGGTGCATCTCAATTAACGTCTCAATGGCTCAATTAGCTTGGTTGCTGCAAGATCACTTCTTTTTTTTTTTAAGAGAGAAGGACAGTGAGACAGAGAGAGAGAGAGAGAGAATCAATTTTTATTGAGTCTTTCACACGGCCTTCGTTGCTCTGACACTTAGTTGTGTACATGGGTGCTGGGATTTGAACCCATGTACTTGTGCATGCCGGGCAAGTGCCGTAACCACCGAGCAACCCTTCCAGCCCCTCTTTTTTTTTTTTTAAGAGAGACAGAGAGAGAGAGAGAGTTAATTTTATGTATTTTTCATCCGGTTTTTGTTTTTCCTCCACAGAGTTGTGTATGTGGTGCTGGGGATCCAACCTGAGTCCTCGCACATGCCAGACCAACGTTCTGCTGTATGGTGGGACAATTAACACTTTTACCTTTATTCTTATCAGGTTTGTATTCACCACCTCCTAATATGTCTTCAAGATCCTTGTCTGAAAAACCTAGAAAAAATAAAATACATATTTCAATGACAAAAAACTTCAGTAAAAAGAAACCTGTATTAGTTAATATTACCCAGTATTCATAAAAAATGTTGCTAGTTCCACTTGAGAATGCCCTTGATGGTGCTGGGGGTGTAGCTTAGTGGAAGAGCACTTGTCTCACGTGTGCAAGGTCCTAGGCCCCATCCCCAGCACTGCAAAAATAAATCCCTTGATGAAGTTGGTAGATAAAATTCCAAGAGGGCCCCCCAAGATTGTCCCCTGCTGGTGTGCATGCCCTGTATAATATACAATAATTTTAGCTGTGAGTGGGACCACGAAGAGGATGGATATCACCCTTGATTAGGTGATATTACATGCCAAAGGTGAAGCCGTTCTGCAGATGTAATCAAGATATACTAATCAGGGCTTGGGCTGTAGCTGAGTGGCAGAGCACTTTGCAAGCACGTGGGAGGCACTGGGTTTCATCTTCAGCACCTCATGAAAAAAAATAAATAAAATAAAGGTATTCTGTTCAGCTACAACTGAAAGAAATGTTTAAAAAAAGATATAGTAATCAAAAGGAAAATGAACAGGGGTGGGCCTGACTTAATCAGATGACTCTTCTAAATGCAGGATTTATCCTGTGTTAAGTTTAAATATCAGAAACAAAAGAGAAAGTATTTCTCTCTCCTCCTCTCTCCCTCAACCCTTTCTCTGTCTCTTTCTCCTATTGCTCCTGAAGAAGCAAGTAGCTGAAAGGAAATGTACTGATAACAACCCCATGAGCTTGGAAGACGACACCTCAGCCCTGCTCAACCCCCTTGCTGGCAGCTGCCTGAGACCCTGAACAGAAAGCTGGGCTTCCTGACTAAAGGAAATTGTGAGGGGACACATCTTAACTCACCATTTCTTTTTTTTTTTTGAACTAAGTTTCAGAAAATTTGTTTTGCAATAATAGAAAACTAATAAGGAAGCAGAAAGGTTACTTATTGTAGCATATTTAATGGTTGCATTGAGGCAGCTCTCTGAATACCTATGATGAAATGGAAAGTATGCTGACAGCGTTTCTGTTGCACTTGAAGTGTTATAGTCCTCTCACAAAAGCAGCTGTGTGATTGCTCCAGTTCTAAGGCATTAGCCACTTTGTGTCACAGGAGGCCACTCTCACTGGACAGAATGAATGATGGACCACCTACAGTTCTACCAACTTGATGTTTTCTTGACAATTGATGAAATGCGCTTGTCAATTCGCTGATGGTGATTATCGCCAATGATAGGGTTTCAAGTCAACTCAGGATTCTGGAAAACCTACATTCACCACTGTGCTTTAACAGCTTCCCAACAATCAAAGGCTTTTTCGAATGACATAGGTGGTGGTATTAACAAATGTGATTTTTGGTTCTGCATAATGAATGTTGCATTATTTGAAGGTGGAAAAACTTCAAAACATTAATATTTTCCAAAAGAGCAATGTACAATGTTACAAAACCACAAATATGTGACAGATGCATGGAGAGTAAAGAGAGTCCCATGGATTCTAAGGACCAGAGGGAGGAAAGTCCCACAATATACTTAACCGATAAACACTCACTAGTTGAATTATGCTGTGCTACTGAAGAGCAAGATCCACACTAATCTGGAAAAGTGTATTAAGATGCTTGCCCCTCGAAATACAGAAGAAACAAGAGACTGGGGTGTGGGCTATTTGGGGGCAATTCCGGTTTAAGAACAAATGCATATCATATTGTTACTTTAAATGCATTTATGATTGTATAATAACTCAACTCCTTAATAAAAAATTTTAAAAAAGAAAAAAAAGATGTTTGTCCCTTTCTAGCTACGTATCTGTGTGAGGCTGGATTTTCTTCATATATTTCAACCACAACATATCACAACTGAATACAAATGCAGATGTGAGAATCCAGCTATCTTCTACCAAGCTGGACATTGGGGAAATTTGCAAGAATGTGAAACAACGCCACTATTCTCACTAAATGCTGTTTTTGTCTTGCCGAGCACATCCATTTGTCATTAAAATATGCTATTTATGTTAATGTGTAGGGCTCTGGGTTAGTCCTTTTCCATTTCAGCTTTAATTTCTAGAGTAAACATTGATACATATGACCCTACTGTTTCAGGATTCTCCTGGTGCTTGAAATGGCCCAGCTCTACCTGGCCATCAGCAGCACTGTGGGCTGCCATAGTTGAGATGGGCCCTGCCAGGGAGCTGGGGAATTGGCCATTGGTTTCCAGTGGTTAGAACTCACCTCCTCCTGCTATATTTGGTTTCTTGCGGCCATCATCTCGATCATTGCGATCATCCAAGGCATCAGCCAAGTCAAAATCATTTACTTCAGGAGGCCCCCAAACAAGAAGACAGTCAAGTGGTTAAACTCTGAGCAGTTCTTTCGGACGCTGCCCTCAAGGGGCTCCCCAAGGCCCTCCCTGACTGCCCTCCTCAGGACAGCCAGTTACCTGCAGGACCTGCAGGCGCTCTGGTTGTTCCTGGCCTCCTGGTTGTGGTAGTGGCGAGGTGGTCCCATCTCTCTAGAAGCGGGAGAGAGGACAGCAAGGTGCATAAATTTATATAACCACTTCATGCTTTGGGGAAGCCACACATGCACAGAAGACTTTTGTCCTGGACGTTCAGGCCCCTATATGACCTCCCAAGAACCACTTTGAGAGGAATGCCAAAGGGACGGAAAAGGTTTAGAAGAGCTGGGAGCTGCTCACTTTTCGTCAGGGAAAGGGGACTGGGAGACGAATGTAGTCCACATGTGGCCAGGTGATGGGGGAGCTGGGACACGTGCTCAAACCTGCTGGAGATGACCACGTGGCCAGGAAGGTCTAGAGCATGATCCCTGAGAGTTCACGCCCAGCTTTCCACAATTACTACCCAGAACCTGCACCAGAGACAACTGCCATGCATGGACCGAGGTAACATCCCTGTGTCTCATAAACTAAAAGTGGTTACAACACATACACAAGATTCTATACAAATGTGGTTACTATTAGAATATTAGGTCCTTTAAAAATATGGACTTCTAGGCTGAGTGCAGTGGTGCACGCCTGCAATCCCAGTGACTCAAGAGGATCATGAGTTCAAAGCCAGCCTCAGCAACTTAGTGACACCCTGCCTCAAAATAAAAAATAAAAGGGCTGGAGATGTAACTCACTGGTTAAGTACCCCTGGGTTCAATCCCTGGTACCCCTCCCCAAAAAAAGGACTTCTTTCACATCAATTACACAGGATGGCATTCACAAGTTTTCTAATAATCACTTCTCTTGCACTTTAAAAGACAATGACCTAATTTTTCCCATTATTGAAGGTAGTCCAGGGGAAAGGTAGTGACAGTGTCATCCAGAGCAAGCAGCCAGAAGAGGAACAGCAATGCTTGTGGGGAAAAGCATCAATGAGTTTGCAGTTTAAAAGTGGCCCTTGGGCTAGAGCAGTGGCTCAGCAGTTACGGCACTTGCCCAGCGTGTGCAAGGACACAAATTGAAAGCCCAGCACCCACATACACAACGAAGTGTTGGATCAACAAAAGCCATGTGAAAAACTAAATAAAATTGATTCTCTCTCTCTCTCTCTCTCTCTCTCTCATTGTCCCTCTCTCTTAAAAAAATGTGGTCCCTAGCCTGCCACACCTGAAATTCCAGCTACTCAGGAGGCTGAGGCAGGAAAATCCCTAGTTTGAGGCTAGTCTGGGCAACTTACCAAGACCCTCTCTCAAAAATAAATCAATAAATAAAAAGGGCTGGGCACATAGCTCAGTGATACAGTGTCCCTGAGTTCAATCCTCAGTACCAAGCACACACACAAAAATAATGAGATCCCCAATTTTCCCATAACCATTTGAAATACATGGCCTATCTTTTCTGGGGAGGGCCTTGGTATTCTCTGGGGATCAAAAAATGCATGTCAAAGAATGAGATGTGTGGTGAGGGGAGGGATGAGGGGATATGGAGAAGTACCTGGGAATGAAATCTACCAAATTATATCATGTGAACGTACAAATATACTGCAATGAGTTCTGTAAAACATACATGTATACATATGGATATATATAAATATACATGCATATAATTATAATACACTAATTAAAATAATAACAACAACAGAAGGGAATTCAACAGAACAGAGCAAATGGATCAGAGAGAGTAAGGGCCAGAACAGGGAAGGTACTGAAGAATGGGACCGAATGAATCATGCTATATGCATGCACCAATGTGGCACTGTGAACTCCACTGTCATGCATAGTTATTATTCACTAATGAAAATACAGGTCAAATTCTTCTTCAAACAAAGGATGAAAAGTACAGTAAGTCATGGCCAAATAGTTCTCATCATGAATCAAAGGGGGATATTACACAATGACAAAGAGATCAACTCACCACAAAGACATGTGATTCTAAATGTGTATGCACCTAACAGAGAATCGCAGAACGTAAAACTGGACAGTGCTACAAGGATAAATAAACAAATCCATAGTTCAATTTGGAACCTTCAACACTCCACTCCCTGCAAGTGGAGGAACTACTAAACTGAAAATCTACATGGATATGGAAGACCTGAACAAAAATAAAGAAAATCAACCAGCAGGATTTAATTAGCATAAAAGGACACACCACAACCATGGCATAACAGAAATTTTAAGCACCCATCAAACAGTCGCCAGCACATATATCCTGGAATAGGAATCAAACCTCAACATACTTAAAAGTATTGAAGTTATACAGAGAGGTGTCTCTGACTATATGAATTCAAACTAGATACAAAGACAAAAAAGAAAAAAAAATAACATAATCTCTAAACACTTGGAAGTTATACAACATACTTCTGAATAAAATAAGTCAAAAAATGTCTCAAAGGAAAAAATACAAATACATAGAACTAAAATCCATAAGGAATCTCAAAGAATCCCAAATAGTCTTGAAAGAGAAGAACATACCTGGTAGAATCAAACTTCCTGATCTCAAAACTTACTACAAATTTTGAGCCATCAAAAAACATGGTAGAGACATAAGGAAGTGACTGACAGACCAATGAAATAGAACAAAGAGCCCCAAAATAAACCCACGTATATATGGTCAATAGATTCTCAACATGGATAAAAAGATTTATTTTCAATAAGGAAAGGGCAGACTTAAACAAATGGTGCTAGGATTTGACATCACATGCAAAAGAATGAAGTTGGACCATTACATCCTATACAAAAATTAATTCAAGTGAGGCACAGTGGTACATGTCTGTAATCCTAGGTACTTGGGAGATTGAGGTAAGAAGATCACAAATTTGAGTCCACTCTTGGCAACTTAACAAAACCCTGCTCAAAATAATAAATAAAAAAAGATTGGGGATGTAGCTCAGTTGTAGACCACCTCTGCATTTTATCCCCAGTACTACAAATAATAATAATAATAAATTGATCCAAGACCTAAACATAAGAGCTAAAACAAACACACAAAAAACTCTTAGAAAAAAATAATGGGGAAATTGTTGATGACATTGGATTTGGTGATGATTCCCTGGACAAGATATTACAAGCACAGGCAGCAAAAGAAATAATGGATAAATTGGTCATTGTAAAAATTTTTTAAATTTGTGCAAAGGAGGACACCATTCAGAGAGTAAAAAGAAAACTCACAAGAATGGTAGAAAATATTTACGAATCATACACAAACTATCAGTATCCATACTATATAAGAAACTTCTAAAACTCAACAACAAAAATCAAAACAACCAACCTGATTTTAAAATGGGAAAAGGATTTGACTAGGTATCTCTCCAAAGAAGACATAAAAATGGCCAATAAGCACATAATAGATTCTGAACATCATTAGAGATTCCAAAAAATGCAAATTGAAACTGCAAAAAGATTCCACTTCATATCCATTAAGGTAGTGATTACCAAAATAAAAATGAAGAATAATAAGTGTTGATGAAAACACAAAGAAATTAGAAATCTAGTGTATTGCATATGGGAATGTAAACTAGTAGGGCCAATATGGAAAACAGTCGGACAGTTCCTGACAGTGTTAAACACAGAATTACCATATGATCCGGTAGTTCCACTTCTAGGTACACACCCAAAGGAACTAAAAGGAGACACTCTAGGGGTTGGAGTAGTGGCTCAGTGGTTTCGGCGCTTGCCTGGCAAGCACATGGACCCAGGTTCAAATCCCAGCACCACGTACACAACTGAGTGTTGGAGCAACTAAGGCCATGTGAAAAACTAAATAAAGTTGTTTCTCTCTTTCTCTGTCTCTCTCACTGTCCCTCTCTCTTTAAGAAAAAAAAAAGGAGACACTCTAGCGGATACTTGCATGCCAACATGCATAGTAGCATTATTCACAACAGCCAAAAGTAGGAAAAATCCAAATTCATATCAATATAGAAATAGATAAACAAAATATGGTCTATATATACAACGAAATATTATTCAGCATCAAAAGAATGAAATTCTGATACATGCCATGACATTGACAAACCCTGGAAACATGTTAGGTGAAGTAAGACAGATACCTAGGTATCTCACATAAGTATGATCATTTTCCCTTTTGCACGTACTGAGAATGGGCAAGTCCTTAGAGACAGAAAGTATAACCGCAGTTACCAGAGGGTGGGGCTAAAAGGAATGCGGAGTTATTGTTTAATGTACACAGAGTTCCTGTTTGGGACGATGAAAAATTCTGAAAATACAGTGATGATGGTTGCATTGAATTATACACTTAAAATGATCAACTAGTGTTGTATATGTTCACTACAAGGAAAATAACTCATTCTAGACAAAATACACAACCTGAATTTTCCTATAGCTATTACTGAAACTGAAGCTTGCAAAAACAATTCTCTAGGCATTGATGGTTTCACTGGAGAATTCTGCCAAGTAGTAAAAACATTTAGCATTCCCCAAACCAATCTATATGTTTAACATGTCACTAAAATCCAGCAAGATTTTTTTTCTAGAAATAGACAAACTTATTTAAAATATGTATGGAAAGGCACAAGCCCTAGTATAACTATTTTTAAATCTTGAAAAAGAGGGCTGGAGCAGTAGCTCAGTGGTTACAGTGCTTGCCTGGCAAGTGCAAGGACGCGAGTTCAAACCCCTGCACCACATACACAACGAAGTGTCAGAGAAACAAAGGCCAGATGAAAAATAAATAAAATTTATTCTCTCTTTCTCTTAAAAAAAAACTCTTGAAAAAGAATGAAGGGCTGGAGTGGTGGCTCAGTGGTTATGGCACTTGCCTGGCAAGCGCAGGGATGCAGGTTCAAATGCCAGCACCACATACACAACAAAGTGTCACAGCAATGAAAGCCATGTTAAAACACTAAATAAAATTGATTCTGTCTTTCTCTCTCTGTCTGTCCTTCTCTCTTTAAAAAAAAAAGAAAAAGAGGAATAAAGTGAGAAGAGAAGAATCACTTTAATAAGTCTGAAGGCTTATTTTATAGGTACAGTAACTGAGACAGTGGCTGAGGGACAGACAGGTGCACAGGTCAAAAGAACAAAGTGAAGAAATCAAGAAGACCTCAATATGCTCCAGTGCAGTGATTTTCTTTCTTTTTTTTAACAGAAAGAGAGAGAGGGTGAGAGAGAAAGAGAGAATCAACTTTATTTAGTTTTTCATCTAGTTTTGTGGTGCTGCGGTGCTGGGGTTTGAACCTGGGTCCTTGTGTATGCCAGGCAAGTGAGATACAGTTGAGACCTGGCTCCTCCATGCTCCAGTGATTTGTGATACACACGCAAAGACAATGCAACGTTAAGAAAGTCTTCTCAGCAACAGGCGCTAGAGTAATTAAATACCTGCTATGATTTAGACATGAGGCATCCCCCAAAAGCTCATATGTGACACAATGCAAGAGAGTTGAGACGATTAGATGAGAGCAAGGATCTTTTCCAACCACAATGATAATGAAAGTACAAGAAGAAAATTGGAAAACTCAACAATATGTGGAAATTAAACAAGATAGCCCCGTACAACCAATGGGTCAAAGGAGAAATGAAAAGGAAAATCAATACTAAAATAAAGGATAGGAAGGTACAGCTCAGTGGCAGAGCACTATGCTACGCCCTGGGTCCCATTCCCTGAGCAGTTACACACACGCACAAAGACACAAAAGGAAAAAAGTGAAATGAAAACACAACTACCAAAAATGATGGGACGCACAAAAGCAGTTCTAAGAGGGAATAAATGATTGCACCAGGATAAAAGGAGATCTCAAACAACCTAAGCTCGTAGCTCAAGGTACTAAGAAAACAAATACAGACTTAGCCCAAAGTTAGCAAATGGAGGGAATCGTAACATCACGGCAGAAATAAATGAAATAGACACAGCTGAAGGTGTAGCTCAGTGGCACAGCACATGCGTAGCTTGCATGAGACTTTGGGTTCAACTCCCCACCACAACAAGAAGAAAGAAACAGGAAACAAAACAGAAAAGATCTATAAAACTAGGAGTTGATGGACTGGGCATGTAACTTAATGGCAGAAAATATGCTTAGCATGTTCAACATTCTGGGTTCAATAACTGGTGCAGACACAAAAGAAAAGTAAAGAAGAAAAGGGAAAAATGTAAGAGTTTTTTTTAAGAGAGAGAGTGAGAGAGAAAGAAAAAGAGAGTTAAGGGTTTTTTATTTTTTTCATCTGGTTTTTGTTTTTCCTCCACGTGGTATTGTACGTGGTGCTGGGGATCAAACCTGGATCCTTGCGCGTGCCAGGCAAGTACTCTACTGCTGAGCCACCCCTCCAGCCACACCTAATAGCTTTTTGAAAATATATACAAAATTAAAAACCCTTCAGCATCAGTAAGAAAAAAAGAGCACTCAAAATTATGAATGAAAAAAAAGACATTACAACTGATACCACAGAAATAAAAAGATCACAAGAGACTATTAGGAACAATTATAGACCAACAAACTGGGTAAGCTACAAGAAATGAATTATTTCCTGGAAACATAATCTATCAAGACTGAATCACAAAGAAACAGAAAACTGGAACAGATTAATAATGAGTAAGGAAACTGAATCAATAATCAAAATCTCCTAACAGCCAGGCACAGTGGCACACACCCGTAATCCCAGCTTGTTGGAAGGCCGAAGCAGAAGGATCACAAGCGCAAGGTAATTCTGGCTGAAACCCTGTCTCAAAATAAAAAAAAAAACATTTAAAAGGGCTGGGGCTGTAGCTCAGTGGAATGTTTGCCTACCATCTGTGAGGCTCTGGGTTCCATCCCCAATTTCATAAATTAAACAAAACCAAAACCCCAACAAAGAAAAGCTCTGGACCAGATGGTTTCACTAATGGATTCTACCAAGCATTTAAAGAAAAATTAACACCAACCATTCTCAAAATCTTCTAAAAATTGAAAGGGAGAGAATGATTATGAATTCCCTTTTCGAGGCAAGCATCTTTCTCATACCAAAGCCAGATAAGGACATCACAAGAAAACTACAGGCCAGTATCCCTGCTGAACAGACACAAAAATCCTTGATGAAGTCCTAGCAAACATAATTCAACAACGTATTAAAAAGATTACACACCGTGGTCAAGTTGGATTTATGTGTGGGATGCAATAACAGTTCAATATACTTTAATCAATGTGGCACACCACATTAGAAGAATGAGGGATAAAAATGATGTGATTATCTCAATGGGCACAGAAAAATTTCTGACTAAATCCAACATCTATGTATGATTTTAAAAAGGCTCCTGAATTAAGTATGAATGGGATGTAACTCTATATAATAAAGACTGTGTGTGAGAGGCCAACAGTTAACACTGTATTCAACTGTGAAAAGCTGAGTACCTTTCTTATAAG
This sequence comes from Aplodontia rufa, assembly GCA_004027875.1. NCBI lineage: Eukaryota > Metazoa > Chordata > Mammalia > Rodentia > Aplodontiidae > Aplodontia > Aplodontia rufa. Next base: position 13,633 of record PVKS010034508.1, read on the forward strand.
ATCAGGAACAAGACAAGAGTACCTTACTTTCACCATTTCTATTAAATATCCTACTAGAAGTGTCCATCAGAGCAATGAAGGAAAAACTAAAACGTATCCAAGTCTGAAAGGAAGAAGCTCAGTTGTGCCTGTAGATGACATGATCTTATGTACAGAAAACTCTAAAGACTCTACCTACCAAAAACCTGTTATCATAAACAAATTCAGTTTGTAGGGTACAAACTCAACATAAGAAAATCTAGCATTTTGGGGGCTGAAGTGGCGGCTCAGTGGTAGAGTGCTTGCCTGACATGCAGAAACTCCTGGGTTCAATCCCAAGCACCACATATACAACTCAGTAGAGGAAAAACAACAAAAACAAGATGAAAAAATAAATAAAACTGACTCTTTTTTTCTCTTCTCTCTCTCTCTCTCTCTCTCTTTCAAAAGAGAAAATCTAGGGGCTGGAGCGGTGGCTCATTGATTCTGGCACTTGCCTGGAATGTGCAAGGACACAAGTTCGAATCCCAGCATCATGTACACAGTGAAGTGTTGAAGTAGTGAAGGGCAAGTGAAAAAGTAAATAAACTTGATTCTTTTCCTCTCTCACACTGTCCCTCTCTCTTTCGAAAAAGAGAGAGGGACAGTGTGAGAGAGAGACAGAATCAATTTTTATTGAGTTTTTCACATGGCTTTCATTGTTCTGACACTTAGTTGTGGATATGGGTGCTGGGGTTCGAACCCATGTACTAGTGCATGCTGGGCAAGCGCCATAACCGCCAAGCCACCGCTCCAGCCCCCTATCCCTCTCTCTTAAAAATAAAAGAAAATCTAACATTTTCTTTTATTTTTAAGAGATACATAATTTATTGTTAGATATTTGTTATATCTAACAATAAATTATGTAAAAAAGACAAAAACAATCGCATTTGCAATAATATAAAAACAACAAATTAGGAATAAATTTAACCATGGAAATAAAAGACCTTTACATTGAGAACTATAAAACAATACTGAAAGAAATCAAAGAAGATGCAGTCAAAAGATGCATCACGTTCCTGGACTGGAAGGGTTAACAATTCCATCCAAAGTGATCTACAGATTCAATGTAATTCCCATCAAAATTCCAATGGCATTTTTCACAGAGTTTAGGGGAAAAAATCCTAAAATTTGTATGGAACCACAAAATACTGAATAGTAAAATAATATTGAGAAAGAAGCACAAATTTGGAGCCACGACACAACCTGATTTCAATACAATACACAACAGTAGTCATTAAAACAGCGTGGTACTGACATAAAAATGTGGAATAGAATACGAAGCCCAGAAATAAGTCCACACATTTATATTTTGATTGATCTTGGACTAAGGTTCCATGAATACATATGGCAAAAAGACAGTCTCATCAAAAGATGATGTTGGGAAAACTGTATACCCACGAGAAGGAGAAAGAAACTGGACCCTTATCTCATTCAGATCAACTTAAAATGGATCAAGGACTTAAAATATTGGATCCAAAAGTATAAAATTGCTAGAGGAAACACATGGGAAAAGCTTCTTAGCATTGTGGTAGGCAAAGAATTTCTGAAATATGATCTCAAAAGTACAGGCAACACAGCTGGAGCAGTGGCTCAGCTGTTACAGCACTTGCCTGGCATGCAAGAGGACGTGGATTCAAATCCCAGCACCACGTACACAACAAGGTGTCGGAGCAATGAAAGCCACATGAAAAACTAAAGTTGATTCTTTCTCTCTGTCACTGTCCCTCTCTCTTTCTGTCTTTAAAAAAAGTATAGGCAACAAAAGCAAAATACATAAATGGGATTGTACCCAACTAAAAAGCTTCTGTACAGCAAAGGCAGCCATCAAGAGTGAAGAGTTAAATCAGGTGTGGTGGCACACACCTGTAATTCCAGCGACTGGGGAGGCTGAGGCCGGAGGATGGCAAGTTTGAGGTCAGCTTCAGCTTGACCCTGTCTCAAAAAATAAAAAGGGCTAGGGGTCTAGCTCTGTGGTAAAGTGCTCCAGGGTTCAACCCCTGGTCCCAAAAATAAAAAAAAAAGAGTGAAGAGCTAAGCCTACAGAACTGAAGAGAATATTTTCAAACCATATATCTGATAAGGGGTTAATATCTAAAATTTATAAGGAACTCATGGCTTCTTTCGCCAAGGTGCACCACTACCCTAAACCTACTTATGGGGTCATCAGTATCTTTCTGTGCAAACGCTTCTCATGACATCATGTTACAGATGAAAATATCCTCCAGGTAAAGCCAGAATCTCTCGAATCCAGACCAGCTGTCCACTTGTGTGTGACCTGACCTTGGACAAGTCCCCCTCTTGCGAAAAATGAGCAGAAGACACATGTTTCTACGGTTCCCTCCAGTTCTGACATCTAGAGTTCTTCATTAGTAAAAACAGGTTTAATTTCAAAGTTTAAATTTGCTATACAGGCAATACATGCTGAGTGTAAGGAAATACATTCTACTGAGGAAGGATGGGAGGGAAAAAAAGGAGGGAAATGGGGGATTAAAAAAAGTAAAGTACATTTTGCACCTCTAAGGTACTAAGTAGTTCCCATGAAGGCAATAAAAAATGGAAAAATATTAAAAATAAGCAAAGGGAGAGCAGTAGAGGAAAGGGACCAGAGGTGGGAGGAAGTAAGGGAGGGAGAAGTGCTTGGGAGGGAAATTAGCCAAATTATATTGTTATGTTGTGTGCATGCATGAATATGTAACAACAAATCCCATCATTATGGACAAGTATAATGCAACGGTAAAAAATGGGAGGAAATTACATTCTACAAACAGTGTAGCATTGAAAGAAATAACAAAGCCAGCCTCAAGTCAATCCCCGGAACAGGTTCCTCTGCATGTGTCCCTGTGCTCATATCTACTTACATACGATGCAAATCCATTCATCGTTCTGTGACTTGCTTTATTCCCATCAGTTCCAGAGATACACCTTACTCACTATTCATGTACACAGTATGAATGGTTTTGAATTGATGTATTTCTCTAGTGGGATTTGAGGGTGTTTAAGTTGGGGCTGGTACACAACACAAGAAAGTCACAAACATTGTTTCAAATACACCTCTGCACACGTGTGTACGTGTACCTGGAGGGGAAATGCTTTGAAGTAGAACTGCTCATTCAAAGACCCTATCAAATGGCCTTCCCAAAAGACCAAAAGGCTATTACTATGTAGAGAAGTGGAACTGTACAGGCTCAGCACAAAAGAACACACTGAAACCGGGCACCTGCCTGCCGTGGCACCGCTGTATGTGCTCGCTGCGTGCTGCCACTGATGAGATGGCAGAACTTAGCAAGGTCATCCTCTCGATGGACAGTGGTCCCATAGTCGCCCAGGGGGTCCAAAAAGTCATAACTGTTTTCATAATCATCCTCAAATGCTTATTATTGTTGTTGTTTTACTGGGTCAGCATTTATACACTGTGGTACAAAAGTAGTGGTGAGTAACCCTGCCAGTCCCTGCCATGCACCAAGGCCCTAGAGGTTATTAGACACCTCACTGCTACACAATGGCAGTTCAAAAAGAATGCCTGTTCACCCAAGAAAGTCCTCAGTGAACCTGGTAGGCAGAATTCTCAGATGGCCACCAAGGTTCGTACACCCAGTATAATTCTCACCCCTTGAGTATGTGAAGGACCCATGCCAGATGGCATTGTCATGATCAGGTTATGACACGACAGAGGCAAATGCATTTTCCAGTATGACTTTGGATTACTCAAAAGGGAAAATATCTGGGGTGAGCTGGATGTAATCAATTGTGAGTCTGTGAATATGTTGGGGCTTTGCAGATGTGATTAATCTAAGGGCCTTGCCATGGGGAGATATCTGGGTGGGGTGAATCTAATCATATGGCCCTTGCAAGAGAAACAGACAGGGAGGAGAGGCAGAGGAGATGTGGTAATGGAAACAGGGACGAGGATTAGAGAGCATTGGCCATGCTGCTCTACTGTCTTGGAAAATGGAGGAAGTAGCCACAAGCCAAGGAATACAGCTGGCTCTACACACAAGAAAAAGGAAGGAAACCCATTCTCCTGCAGCCTTGAAAGGAACTCAGCCTTGCTAGCACCTTTAGTGCTGCCCACCATTACGTTCTCAATGATTATAACAGAAATCTGTGTTGTTTATGTCATCAAGTTCATGATCATTCATTTACAGCAGCAACAGGAAGCTACCGTGACCTCAGACCTCACACAACACCCTAGCCCCAGTTGACATCTGCATTGCAACTCTATGTAGAGACACTGAGCAGAGGGCCAGCTAAACAGGACCCACATTCCTGATCCTAGGGAAATGAAAATGGACTGAACAGAAAATGATTTTAATGCGCTAAATTTGTGGCAAGTGGTCATGAGGCTAAAAATAATAAACATCAAGGAGGAGAAAATATTTTATTAGATCTAGCAACCCTGAGTACACATCTTTCTAACATTCCATGTGTATCACGAGATGGGAAGGTGCTTACTAAAGCAACTGTGTTAAAAACACCAAGGCCACTTGTGAGCCTATTTCAGTTTTGTTTCCTTTTGTTTTGTTTTGCTACCGGGATGAAACCCAGGGTCTTGAACATGCTAGACAAGTACTCTCCCACCGAGCCACACTCTCAACACTTTTTTACCAGTTTTGAGTGAATTGGTCACATTTTTTTCCTCATGAAAACCAAATTTACTTGAAAGAGTGAGTGACAATCTATGGTCATTCAGACATGAATATTTGTCAAAAATGTGAAAATGAAATGAGTCTTCTTCAAAGAAATGAACTGACAGTATTTGAGATAAGGTAAACCTTCAAAAGAGTGAGAACTTTAGCTGGATGTGGTACTGCATGCTTATATTCCCAGCTACTCGGGAAACTGAGGTGGGAGAATTGCGAGTTCAAGGCTACCCTACGCTCAACAGAGAGACCCCATCTCAAAAATAAAATAAAATAAAAAATTAGAAGTTTATAAAACATGAATCCAGCACCATGAACCTCATCACTTCTTAAGACAAAATCTCTCCCCTTCAGATTGGTGATGATAGTAACAAAGGTGGCTTTGGGTACTATGTAAGGAAAGATGTCATTACTCGGAAGCTCAACACAATTCAGTACACTAATATTTTCCAAACAGACTTTACAGGAACAAAATCATGAATGGATCAATGATCTATTCATGAAGCAAGAGTCCAGTGGAATTCATTTAACCCTAAGAACAATAACTTTCAGACCTGGAGATCTACATGTGAATATTAATGAAAAAAAGAGAAAGCAGGACTAGTTATACCCATTTCAGATAAAGGGATGTCATAGCCAAGGAATTAGAGAAAAAGAGAGGTATACCACATTGATAAGAAGATGAACTCACCAGGAAAACACGATGATTTTAAATTTGGAAGCAATGAAACACTCAAAATATGTGAGACTCAAAATACATGAAGCAAAAACTGATAGAGGTAAAAGGAGAAATAAACAATGACAAAGTAATGACAGACAGAAAAAAATTAGGAGAGTTCACAAACATCACTATTGACCTAGCAGAAATAAAAATGATTTTAAAAGGGAATACTATTTTAAAAAGTATGTCATCAAACTGGTAGCTTACATGAAGTAGATAAATTCTTAAAAGATACAATTCACTGAAAATGACTCAGGGAGACACAGAAAATCGGAATAGACCTATAACAAGTAAACAGAATTAGGGCCTGGAGGTGTGGCTCAGTAGTAGATAGCTTGCCTAGCATGCATGAGACCCTGAGCTCTATCCCTACCATCACACACACACACACTCTCTCTCTCTCTCTTCTCTCTCTCAAGTAAAGAGAATTAATAATAAAAAAAATTCAATGAAGAAAATCCGAGGACCATATTATGACTTCACTGGTGAATTCTACAAAATATTTAAAGGATAAACAGAAATTTGTCAAAAAGTCTTCCAGAAAATAAGAGAGAAGATAATACTTTCAAATTCAATGAGACAAGTATTACTCTGTTGCCAAAACTAGACAAAGACATCCTTAGGAAAAAGTGCAGATCTCTGGTCATTATGAATACACATGCAAAAATCCTCAAGAAATACTAGGACATCAAATGCAACAAAAAGTTATATTCCATTTAATTTTTTAAAGGTTCAACAGCAATTCAATGGAGGAATAGTCATTTAACAAATGGTGTTGAAGCAATTACACATTCATAGGCAAGAAAAATACCTTCAAGGAAAAAAAAAAGAACATCAATGGGACCTAGGAAAAGACAAGAGCTCCTCCTTCTTAGACATGGCATCAAAAGCATGATCCATAAAAGGAAAACTTGATACGCTGGATATAGTCAAAATGTAAAATGTCTGCGCTGTAAAAGACCTTGTTAAGAGATCAAAAAGAGAAACTACAGGGGCTGCACTAGTGGCTCAGTGGTTATGGTACTTGCCTGGCATGTGCAAGTACACGGGTTCAAACCCCAGCTCCGAGTACACAACAAGGTGTCAGAACAACAAAAGCTACATGAAAAACTAAATAAAATTTGATTCTCTCTCTCCCCCCCCTCTTTAAAAAAAAGATAAACTACAGAATAGGAAAAAATATTTGCAAGCGATATATCTGACTGAGGACTAGTGTCTGGAATATTTAAAGATTTCTCAAAACTCAACAGTAATGCTGGGTGTGATGGTGCACATCTGTAATCCCAGCAGCTTGGGAGGCTGAGGCAGGAGGGTCTCAAGTTGGAGGCCAGCCTCTGCAATTTAGTGAGGACCTAAACAACTTAGCAAGACCCTATCCCAAAATAAAAAATAAAAAAGGCTGGGGAATATGGCTCAGGGTTAAATGCCTCTGGGTTCAATTCCTAGGACAAAAAACCCTCAAAAACAAAATCTCAACAGTAATAAAAACTTTTAAAAAATCAATGTATGCCAGTGCTATAGTTTTTATGTTATTTGCCATGCATTTATTAATAAAGTTATCATATTATGAATATTGATAGATCTGGCCCATGTTAATGAAAGCTCTTAAGATAAATAATTTAGGAAGTGCTAAAACTAAAAAGTTGGAGCAGAGACTCAAGGGCCGAATGGTTTCTCTCATCTGTGGAAGCTAGAATACATGGGGAAGCAGTATGTTAGACGGCTAAGCTAACAATAACTTCAAATTGTATGATTCTCAACGCAATAGGGAGATGACTCCCTAGGATACTTGGAGGTGTAGGGAGGGGGAGGGGGA
>PVKS010034509.1:0-20829 GCA_004027875.1 Aplodontia rufa
GACAGTGAGAGAGAGAAGCAATTTTTATTTAGTTTTTAAAGTGATTTTCATCCCTGAGACACTCATTGTGTACGTGGTGCTGGGGTTTGAACTCGAGTACTTGCACAGGCAAGGCAAGCACCATAACCACTGAGCCACCACTCCAACCCCCTTATTTATTTATTTTAAAGAGAGGGACAGTGAAAGAGAGAGAGAATCAATTTTTATTTAGTTTTTGTTTTTTTTTTTTGTTTTTTTTAGAGAGAGAAAGACAGTGACAGAGAAAGAGAGAGAGAGGGAGAGAATCAATTTTTATTGAGTTTTTCACATGGCTTTCATTGCTCTAACACTTAGTTGTGTATGTGGGTGCTGGGGTTGGAACTCTTGTACTTGAGCATGCCAGGCAAGTGCCGTAACCGCCGAGCCACTGCTCCAGCCTTATTTATTTTTATGTGGTGCTGAGGCTCTAACTCAGTACCTCACACATGCTAAGCAGTCACTTTACCACTAAACTATGAACCCAGCCGTGATTCAGAATTTTGAAAATATGGTTGGTCACTATAATCATAGTTACTCAAAATTTTGTTTTTAATTTTTATGCACAGAGTATCAATGTCAATGTTAGTTAAATACACAGCTATGCTTCGTTTCCTAATGGACTTTTTTTTCTTTGTGGTACTGGGCATGAAACACAGGGCTTGGTATGTGCTAGGCTCTAGCACTAAGTAACACCCTCAGCCTTTTTCTTTCTTTCTTTCTTATTTTTTATTTTTTTATTAGATGTATATAGACATACAATTAAGGGGGAAACATTATCAAATTATCAATAACCAATGTATGTATACTTAGTCATCCAGGGCTAATGCCATATCATGGATGCCCAGCTTGGGTTTCCCCTGTTGCTGTTTCCCCCAGAAGAACCCCTGCGTTAAATGGGTATCTCGTGGAGGAATGACATCGGCTTCTGAGATGATTCCCCCATGTTCCCACTCTCCAGTCTCCTAGGAGTTCTTCCTCTTTCTTTCTTTTTTTTTTTTTTTTAAGAGAGAGGGACAGTGAGAAAGAAAGAGAGAATTAATTTTATTTAGTTTTTCATGAACTTTCGTTGCTCAGACACTTCATTCCGTACCTGGTGCTGGGGTTTGAACCCTCATACTCACACATGCAAGGCAAGCGCCTTAACTGCTGCAGCCCCAGCCTTTTTCTTATATTGAGACAGGATCTGGCTAAATTGCCCAGGCTGGCCCTGAACTTGTGGTCCTCCTGCCTCAGCCTCCTAAATAACCGAGATTACAGACATGCACCACCACATCTGGCTCGTGGAAACTCTTTGTTTATTTGTTTTTTCAGAGAGAGAGAAAGAATCAATTTTATTTAGTTTTTCATGTGGCTTTCATTGCTCTGACACTTCATTGTGTAGGTAGTGTTGGGGTTTGTACCTGTGTCCTCAAGCATGCCAGGGAAGCGTCGTAATCACTGAGCCACTGACCCAGCCCCCATGGAAACTCTTTAGACTAATCAATAATAATGTCTATACTAAGTTTAGCCAGAAAAATTTAAACCTTACAAAGCTTATAAACACAGGAAATCATATTTTGGTTATAGAATAGAATGAGAAGTTATTCCTCACTGAAAATTCCGATGAAAAAAAAGATATCAGTGAAAAATTTGTATTGTGGTGGCATACACTTTTTTTTTTTTTTTTTAAGAGGGAGGGACAGAGAGAGAAACAGAGAAACAACTTTATTGAGTTTTTCACATGGCCTAAGTTGCTCCAACACTCAGTTGGCCTAAGTTGCTCCAACACTCAGTTGCGTACGCGGTGCTGGGGTTTGAACCCTGGTCCTTGTGCTTGCCAGGCAAGCGCTGAAACCTCTGAGCCACCACTCCAGCCCCATGGCATGCACTTTTAATCTTGGCTAGTTTTGAAACTGAAGCAGAAGGATCATAAGTTCAAGACCAGCCTCAGTAATTTATCAAGCCCCTGTCTCAAAATAAAAAAATTTAATTTGATAATGTTTCCCCCTCAATTGTAACTCTATACCATCTAATAAATAATAAATAAAAAATATTTAAAAATTTTAAAAATAAAAAAATTTAAAAGTTGACTGGGTATGTAGCTCCCCCTGGGTTTAATCCCCAGTACAGAAAAACAAAAAACAAAAAAAACCTTTTTTTTTTAATTGTAGAAGGAAAGATGGAGAGAAATAGCACTCAACAAGAGAAGTTTTCAAGGCCAGGGGTATAGCTCAATGAAAGAGCACTTATCCAGTGTGCTGTGAGGAAACGGATTTGATCTCCAGCATCACAAAGAAAGAAGGGGGTGGGGGAGAGAGAAAGCTTCCCAGTAACTAAGGAGGCTGCCTCAGCCGGAGGATCACAAGTTCCAGGCTAAGGGAGACCCTGTCTCTAAATACACACACACACACATACACACACACACGCAAACACACACAGACTGGGGATGTAGCTCAGTGGTAAAGCACCCGTGGGTTCAATCTCCAATACAAAAAGAAAAAGAAAAGAAGCAGCATTCAAGGTGTACATAGGGACAATCTTCACATATGGCAAAATGGATGTAATGATTAAATTGTAAATGACTAAGCTTTGAGGGAGGCTCCAGAGAACTCCTTAAATCTAAAACCTAGTACATTGTTTCAGGAGGGGGGAAAACCAAAAATAAAAAATACATCTGGGCATGGTGACGTTCACCTGTAATACCAGCAACACAAACAGGCTAAGGCAATAGGGTCACGAGGCTGAGGCCAGCCTTGACTGGCAACTTACCACGATCCTGATTCAAAAATTAAAAGGGTTGGGGCCTGAAGCCCTGACTTATCGGTTGGGGTGCTTGCATGGCACGCATGAGGACCCAGGTATAAACCCCAACATCACATACACAAGTAAGTGTCAGTGGAACGAAAGCCAGATGAAAAAATAAATACAAATGATTCTCACTCTCCTTCTCTAACTTAAAAAAAAAAAATTAAAAGGGTTGGGGATATTGCTTAGTAGTAGTGTGCCCCTGGGTTCAATCCCTAGTACCACAAAAATAAACATAAGTAAACAAAAAAACCAAACTTTTGGTGAGGACCTTTATACCCAGACTCTCCTGCAGTAAATAAGGAGTTATCATATGTGAGTTCCAGTACTACATTCTATCCTTTTTTTTTCCATTCCTTTTTTCTGTTAGCATTTATTTTACTACCACAGAAAATTTAAAAAGTAGTCATAGAATGGGAGCATTTGCCTAGCATGGTCAAGGATTCATCCTCAGCATGGAAAAAAAAAGTCACGAAAAACAATGCTCTAAATTTACAATTGAGGGGCTGGAGAGGTGGCTCAGCAGGCATTTTGCCTGGCATGTATGAGGACCTGGTTTGAACCCCAGCATCATGTACACAACAAAGTGTCAGAGCAACAAAAGCCACATGAAAAGCTAAAAACAATTAATCAATTTATCTCTCTCACTGTCCCGCTCTCCCTTTAAAATTAATTAATTTACAATTGAGCTCTATGGACTCGTTTTTTGCTCAAAGAGAGAGGACAGTGAGAGAGACAGAGAAAGAGAGGAACAACTTTATTGAGTTTTTCACATGGCCTTAGTTGCTCCAACACTCAGTTGTGTACGTGGTGCTGGGGTTTGAACCCAGGTCCTCGCGCTTGCCAGGCAAGTGCTGAAACTGCTGAGCCACCGCTCCAGCCCTCTATGGACTCTTGAAAGGAAAACGCCAATAAGAACTTGCAACTTGCCTAACTCTTTTTCTCTTACCAATTCTTTGTGTAATTATTAGCCTTGCTTTTGGGCTTCCCTATTTGGGCTCTTCACCTCCTTTTTACAGACAACCATCAACACCAGTACTGATTAGAGGGTCCAGAACTTTCTCCCACCAAGCTTCATTAGAACTGCTCAGTACCAGCGCCTACAGGAGTCCTCAGTTGCAGTCGCCTCTCAGTGGGTAGCAGTTTAAGATCCACCACCACCGCTTTTCCTTCTCCTTTCACCTCTTTTCTTTCTTTCTTTCTTTTTAAGAGAAAGTGGGAGAAGGAAGAAGCAACTTTATTTATTTATTTTTTCATCTGGCCTTTATTTCTTTGACACTTAGTTGTGTTAGCACCACATACACAACTGAATGTTGGCGAAACAAAGGCCAGATGAATAAATATTGATTCTCTCTTTAAAAAGGCAGGAATGTTAGGTAGAATCTTACTTAGGCAACGCCATTTTGAACCATAGCCTTCATCTCAGAATAAGAACTCTGACCTACCTGTACCTAAACGCTAGAATACTCCACCCTAAACACCCCTATCGTTAAGAAAGGAATCTTCCCTGAGGACTCTCTAATGAAGCCCTAAGCGCCTCCCTGCTCCTTCCTTCTATGTCTACCCCAGGCTGAGAGTGGCTGGTGGGTCACAGACTCCACTCCCCCCCCCTTCTTCCAAAATAAACCTGTGTTACTGTTGAGCTGCCACTCTCCTCTCTATTCCCTTCTTTCCCTTCTTTCCTTGCAGACTCAAACATCTAGATTAAAAAAATTTATTTTTATTTTTAGAGAGAGAAAGAATCAATTTTTATTTTGTTGCTCCAACATTTTGTTGTGTATGTGGTGCTGAGATTCGAACCTGTGTCCTCATGCATACCAGGCAAATACTGCTGAGCCACCACTCCATCCCTGCCCCTCCTTTTTATTTATTTATTTATTTATTTAATTTTGTTACTGGGGATTGAAGCCAGAGGCACTTAATCACTAAACCACATCCTCAGTCCTTTTTACATTTTATTTTGAGACAGAGTCTTGCTAACTTGCTTAGGGCCTCCCTAAATTGCTGAGGCTGGCTTTGAATTTGCTATTCTCCTCCCTCAACCTCCAGGGCCACGCCACTGATATTACAGGTGTCTGCCACCATGCCCGGCCTTTCCTTCTTTTTTTTTCTTTCTTTCTTTTTTGAGATAGGTTCTTAATAAACTGCCAAGAAGGCTGGCCCTTAAATTTGCAATCCTTCTGCTTCAAGGTCCCCCTACCTCCCAATTGCTGGGATTGCCTGAGCAAATTATCCCTTTTTACTTACAGTGCTGAAGATGGAACCCAGGGCCCCAACATGCTAGGAGGGATCTTCCACTAAGCCACACCCACTCTCAGCCCCCAAAAGCTCTCTTCCAAACTCCTCTGAGCATTCAGTGTTTCATATCATTCTTATGGCATTCATTACCTTTTATTTTATGATATAATTTACTTTCTATAGTCTACTTGAAGGCCTATTTATTTTACTTTATGGTACCAGAGATTGAATCCAAGGGTGCTCAACCACTGAGCCACATCCTCAGCCTTTTTAGTCTTTATTTTAGGACAGGGTCTTGCTAAGTTGCTTAGGGCCTTGCTAAATTGCTGAGGCTGGCCTGGAACTTGAAATCATCCTGTCTCAGCCTCCAGAGCCACTGGGATTTCAGTCATGCACCTTTGTGCACTGCTTTTATTCCTTCTTTCTATCTTTCTTTCTTTTTTTCAGAGAGGAGAGAGAGAGAGGGAGAGAGGGATAGAGTGTGTGAGAAGTGAGAGAATCAGTTTATTTTCTCATCTGACCTTTGTTTGTCTGACACTTAGTTGTGTATGTGGAGCCACAGCTCCAGCCCCTGTGTATGGCTTTTGAAGGCCTATTTAAGTGGGTACTATTACAGCGAGGAGGGTCTTTTTTTTTTTAATAGGGACAGTGAAGGAGAGGGAAAGACAGAATCAATTTTATTTAGTTTTCCATGTGGCACTTGTTGCTTGAGCACTTGGCGGTGTACGTTGTGCTGTGGTTTGAACTGGTGTACTCGTGCATGCTGGGCAAGTGCCATAACCGCAGAGACATGGCTCCAGCCTGGGAGTGTCTTGAAGTTTAACACAATATTTGTTTTCCTGGTGCAGGTGATAGAATAGAGGGCCTCAGGTATGGAAGACACAAAGTCTACTACTGGGGTTACTTCCCCAACTCCTCCTATATAAATGTGTTGACTGAAAGAACACGGAAACTTGGGGCAAGTCACCTCTCTGTGCCTTGTTTTCTCATTTATACAGCCCTATTTCAGAGTTGTGAAAGTGGAATGGGTTAATACGCTAATGTGTATGAAGTTTCAAAACGTAATGGATCAGTGAAAGCTTTTTTTTTTTTTAAAGAAACAGAGGGACAGTGAGAGAGAGAGAATCAATTTTACTTAGTTTTTCATATGGTTTTCATTGCTCAGACACTTGGTTGTGTACGTGGTGCTGGGGTTTGAACTTGTGTCCTTCCGCATGCCAAGCAAGCGCTGTAACCACTGAGCCACTGCTCCAGGCCCAGCTGTTTTCTTTTCTTGTTCATAATTTCAATATTTTGTGTGAGGAAAAAGGTTAAATTATCCCCAAAGATTCTTGGTACTATCTCAAAAGTGGATGAGCTTTAAGCCTTTTAGATTTGAATGGTGGAAGAGAGGTGCCTCACAATGGAATTAACTTGTGCTTTAATATCAAACAGACGTTGATTTTCTCTGCTGCAGCACCTCGTGGAGTAGCTATGTTACCCTAAATTATTTAACTTCTCTAAGTTTAAGTTCTTTAAGGGATTGTATATCTGTGTGATGAAGATATTGTGTTCTGTAGAGGAGTTTGTGAGGATTAGAAATGGGAAGCAAGCCGGATGCGGTGGCGCAAGCCCCTAATCCTAGCAACTTGGGAGGCCCAGTTAGGAGGATCCAAAGTTCCAGGCTAGCCTTAGCAATTTATTGAGATCCTGTCTGAAAACAAAAGTTGCTTAGCCTGGTGTAGTGGTGCACACCGGCAATCCCAGCTACTTGGGAGTCTTAAGGCGTTTCACAAGTTCGAGGCCAGCCTTGCAACTTAGTTGAGACCTTGTCTTACAATAATGAGGGCTGGGGATGTGGCTCAGTGAAGTGATAAAGCACCTTAGGTTAAATTCCTAGTACCATAAAAAGAAAATAAATAATTACACAAATAAAAAGAGCTGGGGGTGTAGCTCAGTGGTAAAGTCCGTCTGAGTTCAATCCTAGTAACGCAAAAAATTAAAAATAAAAGTACGAAGCACTGTTGAAACATTCAAGGACTTGAGTTGAAATGTCCCCACGTTTGCCCTTTACCCTGTTAAAAACATTCTATTGACAGGTAAAAGCTTTGCTTTACAGTATAGTAAAATGCGTTTGCACCGGAACCTTGGGCTATTGGCTCAATGAATTACCAATACGGTTCAGGTTTATAAAATTTCTTCTCTAGCAGTTTCGGTAAAAGCTTTCCTCAAATAGGAAGGGGGAAGCTTATCGCGAGAATCTGCGGGACGCGTTTCTTGCTTGGGTTCTGTTCTCGCGTTGTTTGGTTAACTAGGAGCGGCGAAAGGGAAGCACGAAGTATCGCGAGACGTGTGTTCTCGCGATATTTTCTGAGATTGCCCCTCCCCCCTTCTCCAAGTGCCGTTTCGGTTTAATCTAGTGTGTGACTGAGTCTGTGTGAGGGAGTGAGTGTGTGAGTGTGAGGTGTTGAGGCGAGGCGAAGGCTAGAAAAAGGGCTTCCCTCAGGAGAGAGGGATAAAAGGGGCGTGAGGTACCTAGTCCGCGGGACCCCGGCGACAGGAAGCCGCCCCGAGCCGGGCTACCGGGTAGGGGAAGGGCCCGCGCAGTCCTCACAGGGCCCCAGAGCCCGAGTCGGCCCCACATCCCCGGGCCGTCGGCTACCTACTTCCTCGACCACCCGGCGCCGGGGCCCGAGGACTGGCTCGGCGGGGTTGGGGGGTGCAGAGTTGAGGAGCTACCCGTGGTCTCGTAACTCCACTGCTGAGGAACTCTCATTTCTTCCTCGCTCCTTCACCCCCCACCTCATGTAGGAGGGTGTTGAGGAGTAGGGAAGGGAGGAGGAGCCTGGCCTACCGTCCCTTCCCTCCCCACCCCCTTCTAGGGGCACTTTGGTGGGCGTGGAGTTAGGGTTGGGGGGGTGGGTGGGGGTTACTTCTTGGAGTGCTGGGGAACTTTTTCCCCTTCTTCAGGCCAGGGGAAAGGGAATGCCCAATTCAGAGAGACATGGGGGCAAGAAGGACGGGAGTGGAGGAGCTTCTGGAACTTTGCAGCCGTCATCGGGAGGTGGCAGCTCCAACAGCAGAGAGCGTCACCGCTTGGTGTCGAAGCACAAGCGGCATAAGTCCAAGCACTCCAAAGACATGGGGTTGGTGACCCCCGAAGCATCCTTGGGTACAGTTATCAAACCTTTGGTGGAGTATGATGACATCAGCTCTGATTCAGACACCTTCTCTGATGACATGGCCTTCAAATTAGATAGGAGGGAGAATGATGAACGTCGTGGAACGGATCGGAGCGACCGCCTGCACAAACATCGTCACCACCAGCACAGGCGCTCCCGGGACTTACTAAAAACTAAACAGACCGAAAAAGAAAAAAACCAGGAAGTCTCCACCAAGTCGGGATCGATGAAGGACCGAATATCAGGAAGTTCAAAGCGTTCAAATGAGGAGAATGATGACTATGGGAAGGCACAGATATCCAAAAGCAGCAGCAAGGAATCCAGGTCATCCAAACTTCATAAAGAGAAGACCCGGAAAGAACGTGAGCTAAAGTCGGGGCACAAAGACCGGAGTAAAAGTCATCGGAAAAGGGAAACACCCAAAAGTTACAAAACAGTGGATAGCCCCAAACGGAGATCCAGGAGTCCCCACAGGAAATGGTCTGACAGTTCCAAACAAGATGACAGCCCCTCAGGAGCTTCGTACGGCCAAGATTATGACGTTAGTCCTCCGAGATCTCATACCTCTAGCAATTATGACTCCTACAAGAAGAGTCCTGGAAGTACCTCGAGAAGGCAGTCCATCAGCCCACCTTACAAGGAGCCTTCTGCCTACCAGTCCAGCACCCGGTCACCCAGTCCGTACAGTAGACGGCAAAGGTCAGTGAGTCCCTATAGCCGGAGACGGTCGTCCAGCTATGAAAGGAGTGGCTCTTACAGTGGAAGATCACCCAGTCCCTATGGGCGAAGGCGCTCCAGCAGCCCTTTCATGAGCAAGCGGTCTCTGAGTCGGAGTCCACTCCCCAGGTGAGCTTTTTGTCTAATTGTCCTTCCTGGGATAGGGTGGGTTGTGAGGAACTGGCAATTAGTTATGATAATCCTTTGTTAAAGCCTCCAGTGTTCATTCTTGACTAGGACACTTTGCCAGTGGCTAGTCATTGAAGTAGATGAGTCTGGTCTCCCCTTATTCCAGAATTTGAGAAGTAAAGATTTCACATGCCTGCAACTGCTAAAGGTAGGTACTTCTAATAGTGGGATCTTCAGCTGTAAGCTTCCATGTGAAAGAAATCATAGACTTCGGTCTGGTGAGTGCATAGCATTGATACTGATTCCTGGGGCTTGTCTAGCTATTTTTCTTGCTTTGCCTCAAATTTTTAAAAAATACCCTTGGTATTAGCTCTTAAACTTTATTGGATCTGACTGGAGACTTGAGTAATTACAAATTTTCATTTGTATTATCTTGAGGCTACATACATGGGTCATCCTACCATTCATTGGTGCAGTCTACTGGGTCTCCAAACCTGTAAGTTAATTCACTGGTTGATTGACAGTATGAGTCCTATCTCTTAGCTGATGTTTGTTTGGAAATTCACCTGAATAGGTAGTTTCCTTTTCTTTCTTTCTTCTTTTTTAAGAGAATCAATTTACTTATTTTTCCATCTGGCCTTTGTTTCTCTGACACTTAGTTGTGTATGTGGGCTGGGGTTTGAACCTTTTTCCTCACACATGCCAGGCAAATGCTCAAAACTGCTGAGCCACCACTCCAGCCTGGTAGTTTTCTTCTTGACATTAAATAGCCTAGAAGTAATTGGTCCCAAGGACAATTTGGTTTTCTTTACAGCTTTACTCTTCACCTACCTTGTGACCATTGGTAGTTTTAAAAATCTTTCTCTGGGGCTGGAGTGGTGGCTTGGTGGTTAAGGCATGCACAGCATGCGTAAGTACACGGGTTCAAACCCCAGCACCCACGTACACAACTAAGTGTCACAGCAACAAAAGCCATATGAAAAACTCAATAAAAATTGATTCTCTCTATCTCTTCTCTCACGCTGTCCTCTCTTTAAAAAAAAAAAAAAATCTTTCTCTAAAAATATGGCAATAATGCCTTCACAATGACATTTTTGTGAGCAAGGCATGTGAATTTGATATTTCAACATTGAACATTGGAGAGTATTATCTGTAGAAAACTTCTCATTCCTAAATAATGAAATGTACCTCGTTTGTGGACTCATCTCTATCTACAAAAGCAAAACACGAACTTTAGTTGAAACTAAGTGCAATCCCAATGTTGCCATGTGACCTTTGGCAAATTATTTAATTTTTCCATGCCTGAGTTTCTTCATATCTCAGATGGAAATAATAATCCTGCTTCTAGAGTTGTTGGGAGGACTAAATAAATATTAAGTGCATATTATACATCATACTACTCAGTAAATTCTATGAATGAGGATGTCGTTGTTGGATGCCAGTAAAGAAATTACGTTAATTTGAAAAATCCATGCATGTGTTTTTTTTTAATGCATGTGTTTTTCATGTTAGTGCAATTTTTGCTGACTGAAGTTATAGTTATTCAAAAACCACTGAATTCATCAAATTGCAGAGTTCCTTTCTGTTAAGGGTTGAAATTCCTTAGTATTTTTTCATTAATTTACTATGGTTTTCTTGAGGTAGATCACTGGGGATTAAACCCAGGGAGGGGCTCTTCACCACTGAGCTACATCCCCAACCCTTTACTTTTTTTGAGACATGATCTTGCTAAATTGCTGAGGTTGTCCTCAAACTTGTGATTGTCCTGCCTCAGCCTCCTGAGTCACTGGAATTACAGGTGTGCACCACCATGACCAATTTACTATAAAAAAATTTTTTAAACACAGGTTGAAAGAATTATAGTGAACATGCATATGTTTTACACAAAAAGTCTGCACTTAATATTTGCTATGTATTTTATCATACATCTATTGATCTTTTCATCACTCCATCTTTTTTAAAGAGAGAGGGAGAGAGAATCAATTTTTGTTTAGTTTTTCATCTGGTTTTCATTGCTCTGACACTTAGTTGTGTACATGGTGCTGAGGTTCGAACCCAAGTCCTCACACATGCCAGGCAAACACTGTAACCACTGAGCCTCCACTCTAGCCCCACATCAGTCCATCTTTTGATTCCTCTCAAAGTAACTTGCAGGCATCAGTGCATTTCAGTCTAAATATTTCAGCATGTATACAATTTCCTAGAGCTCAGTGTTTTTTTGGTGTTTTTTTTTTTTAAAGAGAGAGAGAATCGATTTTATTTAGTTTTTCATATGACTTTCATTGCTCTGAAACTTCATTGTGTATGTAGTGCTGAAGTTCCAACCCGCATCCTTGCACATGCCAGGCAAGTGCCCTAACCATCCAGCTCAGTGTTATTTTGCAGGGTCAGGGATAAAATTTATATACCATGAAATGCTTAAGTCTTAACTGTTCCATTTGTAAAGTTATGCATAGTTTTTGAGGGGTTTTTTTTTTTTAATTGGGAATTCACTAAGTTGCTTAGAACCTCACTAAATTTCTAAGACTGATCTTGAACTTGCAAGCCTCCTGTGTCAGCCTCCCAAGTTACTGGAATTATAGGCATGCGCTAATGTGCATAGTTTTTATTTATTCTTTTTTTTTTTTTAAAGAAAGGGACAGCGAGGGCTGGAGTAGTGGCTCATCGGTTTCGGCGCTTGTCTGGCAAGCACGAGGACCCGGGTTCAAACCCCAGCACCACATACACAACTAAGTGTTGGAGCAACGAAGGCCATATGAAAAACTAAATAAAGTTGTTTCTCTCTTTCTCTGTCTCTCCCACTGTCCCTCTCTCTTTAAAAAAAAAAAAAAGGACAGTGAGGGGGCTGGATCAGTGGCTCAGCATGTGCAAGTACACAGGTTAAAACCCTGGCATCCACATACACAACTGTCAGAGCAACGAAAGAGCAACAAAAGCCATCTGAAAAACTCAATAAAAATTAATTCTCTCTGTCTCCCTCTCTTTCACTGTCCTCCTCTCTTTTTTTTTTAAAGAGAGAGGGACAATGAGAGAGAGAGAAAGAGAGAAACAATTATTATTTAGTTTTTCATGTGGCTTTAGTTGCTCCGAGATTTTATTGCGTACGTGGGTGCTGGGGTTTGATTATTTATTTAGTATTTCATTTATTTATTTTAAAGAGAGAGAGGGGCAGTGAAAGAGAGACAAAGAGAGAGAGAAACAATTTTTATTTGGTTTTTCATGTGCCTTTTGTTGCTCCAAGACTTCGTTGGGTACATAGTGCTGGGGTTTGAACTCTTCGTACCTGTGCATGCCTGCGCTCCAGCCCCTTTATTAATTTTTTTAAGAGAGGAAGTCAGGGGGTTGGGGATTTAACTCAGTGGCAGAGCACTTGCCTAGCACACGCAAGGCCCCAAGTTGGGTCCTCAGCCCTAAAAAAAAAAAAGAGAGAAAGTCAAATTTTTTTTTTTTAATTTTTACATCTGATTTTTGTCTTTCCTATCCTATGTTTATATGTGGTGCTGGGGATGTAACCTGGATCCTTACACGTGCCAGGTAGGCACTTTACCTCTGAGCCACCTCTTCAGCCCACTTGCATAGTTTTTTTCTTTTATTATTTTATTTACATGCATAGTTTTTTTTAAAGGAAGTTTAAGAAGTATTCTCAGAATATGTTTTCTTTTCTTTTTTTTTTAAAGAGAGAAAGAATACCTTATTTTTCATCTGGTTTTTGTTTTGCCAACACTTAGTTGGGTATGTGGTGCTGGGGATCATACCTATGCTCTACTGCTGAGCCACTGCTGCAGCCCACATTCATAGTTTTTTTTTTGTTTTTTTTTTTAAAGAGAGAGGGACAGTGAGAGAAAGAAACAACATTAGTTTCTCATCTGGTTTTCATTGCTCTGACACTTGGTTTATGTGGTGCTGGGGTTTGAACCTGGGTCCTCACACATGCCAGGCAAGTGCTGTAATAGCTGAGCCACTGCTCCAGCCAACTACATGCATAGTTTTTATTTTTTAAAATAAAATTTTTAAAGAGAGAGGGACAGTGAGAGAGAGAGAGAATCAATTTTGTTTTTAGTTTTTCATGTGGTTTTCATTTCTCAGACATTTTGTTGTGTATGTGGTGCTGGGGTTTGAACTCACATCCTTGTGTATACCATGCAAGCATCATGGCCACTGAGCACCACTTCAGCCCCAACGTGCATAGTTTTTAAAGGAAGCCTAAGAAGTATTTTCAGAATATCTATATCCTTCGTTTTCCTTTCTTTCTTTTCTTTTTTTAAAAAGAGAATGAGAAAGAATCAATTTTATTTGTTTTTAATCTGGTTTTTGTTTTGTCAACACTTATTTGGGTAAGTGGTGCTGAGGATCAAACCTATGCTCTCCTGCTGAGCCACCACTCCAGCCC
This sequence comes from Aplodontia rufa, assembly GCA_004027875.1. Classification (NCBI taxonomy): domain Eukaryota; kingdom Metazoa; phylum Chordata; class Mammalia; order Rodentia; family Aplodontiidae; genus Aplodontia; species Aplodontia rufa. Next base: position 13,438 of record PVKS010034509.1, read on the forward strand.
ATGTGCATAGTTTTTAAAGGAAGCCTAAGAAGTATTCTCAGAATGTTTTCTTGAGAGAGTATTTCCTTTAAGGCTATTCAGAGAATTTTTACTGTTGCGGTACTTGGGAATATATAAGGTAAAATGCTAATAATGGGGACTGGAGCTGTGGCTTAGGGGTAGAGTGCTTGTCTGGCATGTGTGAGGACCTAGGTTCAGTCCTCAGTATTGCATACATAACTAAGTGTTAGAAAAACAAAAGCCAGATGAAAAAATAAAAATTGACTGTCTCTCCCTTTTTCTTTCAAAACACTAATAATGGAGCTGGGGGTGGTAGTGCCATGCCTATAATCCCAGTGACTCCAGAGGCTGAGCCAGAAGGATCACAAGTTCAAAGCCAGCCTCAGCAACTTAGTGAGGCCCTGAGCAATTTAGCAAGGTCCTGTCTCAGAATAAAAAGTAAAGGGCTGGCAGTGTGTCTTAGTGGTTAAGCTCCCCTGTGTTCAATTCTCCAGTACCAAAAAAAAAGAGGGAGGAGGTGCTGGGAATGTAGGCTAGTGGTAGAACAGCCCTGAGTTCAATACCTGCTACTGAAAAAGTAGAGCTGGCATGTGGCTCAGTGGTAGAGTGTTCACCTAGAGTGCTTGAGGCCCTTGGTTCAATCCCAGCACTGAAAAGAAAAACAAAACACTGAAATAAGGTCCAGTTAGAATTTCTTTTTCTTTCTTTCTTTTTGGTAAGGAGGACTGAACCCAAGTATGCTCAACCTCTGAACCACATCCTCATCCCTTTTTACATTTTATTTTGAGAACAGGGTCTTGCTAAGTTGCTGAATTTGTGATCCTTCCTGAGTTCCTGGGATTATAGGGATGCACCACCACACCCGGCAGAATTCCTTTTTTTGAAGTGATTCCTTTTGGATTCTTAGAGAAAACAGCATATCTCAAATTCTCTTAGGTGAGGAAGCTCTGCTAACTAATGGAAATTAGTTCAGTAAAGGCACACTTTGATAGTTAAGGATGCAAATGTATATATTACATTATTAGTTTTTCCAGAGGCACATGCACATTTTTTTTTTTTAAAGAGAGAAATAACTTTATTTAGTTTTTCACATGGGCTTAGTTGCTCCAACACTTAGTTGTGTACGTGGTGCTGGGGTTTCAACCCGGGTCCTCGTGCTTGCCAGACAAGTGCCAAACCGCTGAGCCACAGCTCCAGCCCCACATGCACATTTTTTGTTGACTTGTAGAGAACATTATGTGTTTGTATGTATGCCCTGCATATTTTTCCTCTTTCATTGGAATTCTCAACAGTAAGTACAGAATTTTTGTAGAGTTAGAGGATCATACAGATCCCATCTAAGGTATTATCTGTTTTTTTCTTTTGGAGAGACAGAATGCAATAATCAAAGTCATTAAAAAAATACTGAAAATGCTTTAGCATAAATTCAATGTCTTTCCAAATTAGCAGAGATTAACAGTAGTGATTTCATTTGAGATAGGTAAAATCTAGCAATTCGGGGGGGGAAAGTACATTGGTTTTGTAGGTACTTATTGCTGCCTGTATTTATTTATTTATTGTCCCTTCTCTCCCTTATTTCCTTGACTAGACCTGGAACTCATCTCTAATGTTTGCATTGCTAAAAATATCAAAAGTAGATGCCAAACAAATATCATATTAACTATAGGCTTCTGCTAGATACAGTGGTCTGTAATCCCAGTGAATAGAGAGGCTGAGGGAGGCAGTGGGATCACAGGTTTGAGGCCAGCCTCACCATTTAGCAAGATCCTATCTCAAAATAAAAAAAGGACTGGGGATATAGCTGGGTAAAGTGTCCCTGGATTCATTTCCCAGTAGAGAAGAAAAAAAAAGGGGGGGGGGACTTAACGTTCAGAAATTGAAGGATTTATGGCAGGGTTCCTTAGGAAGAGAAAAATCGTCATATTGAAAAACGTAAATTTTTTTTTGGTACTGGAAACTGAACCTAGGACTTTGCATATGCTAGGCAAGTGGTCTAACCACTGAGCTACTTTCCCAGCCCAAGAACAAATTTTGTAGTGCATGGTGGGTACCATAACTTAATATTTACGGATTTAGACATTCCAGGATGATGTTTTATCTCAGCTGTAGTTCAAGCAGAGAACTCATTCAGCCAACTCTGTACAGAGAGAAGTGTTAGTTTTCTTTTTTAAAGAGAGAGGAACAGTGAGAAAGTGAGAGAATTATTATTATTATTATTATTTTTTTTTTTTTTTTTTAGAGAGAAGGACAGTGAGAGACAGAGATAATCAATTTTTATTGAGTTTTTCACATGGCAGGCAAGCACCGTAACCACCGAGCTACCACTCCAGCCCCGAGAATTAATTTTTATTTAGTTTTTCACATAGCTTTTGTTGCTCAGACACTTAGCTGTGTATGTGTTGCTGGGGTTTGAACCCACGTACTGGGCAAGCGCCGTAACCACTGGGTCACCGCTCCAGCCCCAGTATTCCTTTTCTTAAAAGTGAGTAGATACTTAATGAATCTATTTCATATAATTACTTTTTTCTGGTCCCAGGGATTGAATCCACAGGTACTTAACCACTGAACCACATTCACAGCCTTTTAAATTTTTTGTTTTTTTTAATTTTGAGACAGGCTCTTGTTAAGTTGCTGAAGCTAGCCTTGAATTTGGAATTCTCCTGCCTCAGCCTCCTGAGTTGCTGAGATTCTAGGTGTTTACCACCCACACTCAGCTGTTTAATTACTTTAAATATTTTATATCTTCATGTTCATATATATGTTGTCATTGTTTTTTTAGTATTATTGATTCCAATAATTTTTTTATTTTAACTAATTTTTGAAGTGAACTTCCCAAAAAACAGTATGACTGCCATCATATGAGTTATTTCCTTTATGCTTTTATGTTGTTTTGAAACATTTAGTTTCATATTGGTCTTACCAAGGATTACAGATAAAGGGAGTTATTGATGATTTGGAATGGGAATAATTTGTTTTAATTAGAGTAATGGGCAAATTGTTTGGTCACTTGGTTTGTTTTTTGCTGTGCTTGGAATTGAACCCATGGCCTCCTTCATGCTAGGCAAGTAGTCTACCACTGAGCCACATCTTCCAACCCTGTTTGTTTCATATTGGTGCTTGAGCAGGTTAGGCTTTGGTTAATAAAAAAAGGGGATTAATGTGACTGGGATTTCAACTTGAAATAATTTACCCTGTAGATTATCAGTTTGTATTTCTCTGTCTTTTTTTTTTTTTTAAGAGAGAGGAACAATGGGAGAGACAGAGAAAGAGAGAAACAACTTTATTTAGTTTTTCACATGGCCTTCGTTGCTCCAACACTTAGTTGTACACGTGGGGCTGGGGTTTGAACCCAGGTCCTCGTGCTTGCCAGGCAAGCGTCGAAACCGCTGAGCCACCGCTCCAGCCCTCTCTGTCTTTTCTTAAGAAGAAAATTAATTGAACATGCAATAATATAATACCTTGCCTAATGAGTTCCTAAAAAGTTGATTGGAAATACTTTATATGAAAAGGACCAGTAGCTGTCATATTTTTGAAAACTTTCTAATACATTATTATTATTATTTTTTTTTTTTTTTAAAGAGAGAGGGACAGTGAGAGAGACAGAGAAAGAGAGAAACAACTTTATTTAGCTTTTCACATGGCCTTCGTTGCTCCAACACTTAGTTGTGTACGTGGTGCTGGAGTTTGAACCCGGGTCCTTATGCTTGCCAGGCAAGCGCTGAAACCACTGAGCCACCGCTCCAGCCCCTCTAATACATTATTTTAATAAAACATTTTCTCTAATTTATCAACTTGTAAATCCTAACTTTTGAATATTGGGGGTTTGTTTGTTTACTGTGGATATAACTTTTACTATGGATATAACTTTATCATAAACTAAGGGTATAAGGAACAACATAGTTTCCTGGAATCTGCCAATTAAATAGCTCCTTAGTTTGAAAAGTTAGGTTTTGGTGAAGCATGCTAGTTAGTTTTAACTTCCTGGTTTATATAACTCACCTTTATTGTGGAATATGACTTTATTCTGTTTTCACTTTATCAAAGATAAATCCAAAATTCTGAAAGTAAGCATTCGTGAATATGGCTGTTTCTTTTCTAATGTGGAAAACAAATATATTGATTTATTTTCCTTCAGTTAAGTTAAGTAGTGGATAATTTTTAGTGTTGTATGACTCAAATATGATTTCATGCAGGATTTAGTTCTTCCTAATCAATTTTTCTTTTAATGAGCTTTGTTTTTTCAGATAGTTTTAGATTTAAAAAATAAAAATTTTCTTGGTACTAGGGATTGAACCCAGGGGCACTTTATTACTGAGCTACACCCCGAGTCCTTATTTATTTATTTATTTATTATTTTTTAAGAAAGAGGGGACAGTGAGAGAGAGAAACAATTTTTTAAAATTTGGTTTTTCATGTGACCTTCATGCCTCAGATACTTCGTTGTGTACATGGCGCTAGGGTTTGAACTTGCATACTCGCGCATGCCAGGCAAGTGCTACAACCACCAAGCCACCACTCCAGCCCCCCGGCCCTTTTTGTTTTGAGATAGGGTCTCGCTGAGTTGTCAGGCTGGCCTTAAACTTTTTATCCGTCTGCATCAGCCTCCTGAGTCACTAGGATTATAGGCATGTGGTATCACGTCCAGTAATATACAAAAAAATTACAAAAATGCTATGAAGAGTTCTTACATACATCTATACCCATTTCCCTTCTTGTTAACATTATATTAGTGTGGTATATTTGTTGATGAAGCAATACTGATGTATAATTATTAATTGAAGTCTAATAATTTATTCAATTAGTTTTACCTGATAACCATTAATCTTTTCCAGGATTCTAGCCATGATGTTACATTTGCCATGTCTCCTTAGGTTCCTTATTACTGGGCTGGTTTCTGAAACTTTGTTTTTGATGGAACCTAATCTGGTTTTGTGATACAAGACTCAAAATGGGTTGAAAGCTATAGTTTTGGATGCCGTGGCACATGCTTATAATCATAGCAATTTAGGATATTGAGGCAGGAGGATCACAAGCTGCTATACCCTGGGCAATTTAACAAGGTCCTGGGTAAGTTAGTGAGACCATGTATCAGAATAAAGAAGGATTGGGGGAGCTAGAGCTCAGTGGTTATGACGTGAGTTTGAACCCCAGCGCCACGTACACAACAAAATGTTGGAGCAACGAAGGACACGTGAAAAACTAATAAAGTTGATTCTGTTTTTATCTCTCTCTCACTGTCCCTCTCTTTAAAAAAAAAAAAAAAGGATTGGGGTTGTAGCTCAGTGGTAAAACGCCCTGGGTTCAATATGAAATACCCGGTTGGGGGGGGGGGGAAGCTACAGTTCTCCATAGTTTTACTTATTTGCTTTGCTGAATGTATTGCAGTAGTCTGTTTAAAAGCCCTTTTTCTTTTTTCCAGCAGGAAATCCATGAAGTCCAGAAGTAGAAGTCCTGCATATTCAAGACATTCATCTTCTCATAGTAAAAAGAAGAGATCAGGGTCACGAAGTCGTCATTCCAGTATCTCACCTGTCAGGCTTCCATTGAATTCCAGCCTGGGAGCTGAACTCAGTAGAAAAAAGAAAGAAAGAGCTGCTGCTGCAGCTGCAGCAAAAATGGATGGAAAAGAATCCAAGGGTTCACCTATATTTTTACCTAGAAAAGAGAACAGTTCAGTGGAGGCTAAAGATTTAGGCTTGGAGTCTAAAAAGTTACCCAGAGGTGTAAAATTGGAAAAATGTGCCCCAGATACTGAACTGGTGAATGTAACACAGCCGAATACAGAGGTCAAAAATTCTGTAGATCCAGGGAAGGTAAAGTTGGATGAGAACTCTGAGAAGCATCCTGTTGTTAAAGATTTGAAAGCACAGGGAACAAGAGACTCTAAACCCATAGCATTGAAAGAGGAGATTGTTACTCCAAAAGAGACAGAAGTGTCAGAAAAGGAGACTCCTCCACCTCTGCCCATAATTACTTCTCCTCCACCTCCTTTACCAACTAGTACTCCTCCGCCTCAGACACCCCCTTTGCCACCTTTGCCTCCACTACCAGCTATTCCACAACAACCACCTCTGCCTCCTCCCCAGCCAACATTTAGTCAGGTTCCTACTTCTAGTAGTTCCGCATTTCCCCCTTCTCCTCACCCAAGGACATCTACTCTATCCTCTCAGGCAAATTCTCAGCCCCCTGTACAGGTTTCTGTGAAGACTCAAGTATCTGTAACAGCTGCTATTCCACACTTGAAAACTTCAACTTTGCCTCCTCTGCCCCTTCCACCTTTATTACCTGGAGAGGATGACATGGATAGGTAAGTCCCATGGTTAACTGGAAAAAATTAACCCTCTCGATTGAAGTGTAATGTATTTTCTGTTTTCAAACATTGTCAAAACTAATGCATGGAGCTGGACACAATAGCACACACCTTGTGGGTTAGCAAGTTGAGGCAGGAGGATTATAAGTTCAAGGCTAGCCTCAGCAAATTAGCAAGATCTGCAGCAACTTAACCAAGAGCCTGTTTCAAAAATTTTTTTTTAATTTTTGTTTTTTAAAGAGAGAAGGACAGTGAGAGAGAGGCAGAATCAATTTTTATTGAGTTTTTCACATGTCTTTCATTGCTCTGACACTGAGTTGTGTACGTGGGTGCTGGGGTTTAAACCTGTGTACTCCCGCATACCGGGCAAGTGCTATAACCACCGAGCCACTATTCCAGCCCCCTGTCTCAAATATTTTTTTTTAAAGAAAGGGGACAGTGAGAGAGGGGGGCAATTTTAATTTATTGTTTTTCATGTGACTACCTTCCTGGGACACTTGGTTGTGCACATGGGGTTTGAACTCTCGTACTCATGCATGCCAGGCAAGTACCGTAACTGCCAAGCCACCACTCCAGCTCCCCTGTGTCAAAATTTTAAGTCTTGGGATGTACTCAGTGGAAAAATACCCCTGGGTTCAATCTCTAGTACTGCAAACAACAACACAACAACAACAAAAAAAGCCCACTAATGAATGCATGGCTATTCAGATTGCTTTATGAATAAAAAGTGATTTTGAGGGCTGGAGCAATGGCTCAGAGGTATCGCCGCGCTTGCCTGTCTTGTGTGAGCACCCAGTTTGAACCCTCTCACCACATACACAATTAAATGTCAGAGCACCTAAAACCTGATGAAAAACTAAATAAAACTGATTCTTTTCTCTCTCTCTCTCTCTCTCTCACTTTCCCTCTTTTCTCTTAAAAAAAAAAATGCCTTTTGGGGCTGGAGTGGTGGCTCAGTGGTTTTGGCACTTGCCTGGCAAGCACGAGGACCTGGGTTCAAACCCCAGCACCACGTACACAACTAAGTGTTGGAGCAACTAAAGCCATGTGAAAAACTAAATAAAGTTGTTTCTCTCTTTCTC
>PVKS010034510.1:0-20832 GCA_004027875.1 Aplodontia rufa
CTACTTTTTCATGTGGCTTTCGTTGCTCCGAGACTTTGCTGTGTACATGGTCCTGGGGTTTAAACTCGCATACTTGTGCATGCTGGGCAAGTGCCATTACCGCCAAGCCACTGCTCTGGCCCCTCTTTGTGCCTTCTTAAAGTAGAGATAATGATGTCACCTCTCTTGAAGGCTGCAGGGCCCTAAATGGGACGCCTGGCTCTGGTGACTCAAGGTTCTGGTCCTTTGACTTCCCAGTTCAATTAATCACCCTACTGGCGACTGACAGGGTTTGGGGCATGCTACCCTCAAACATGGCACCTTGGCATGAGTAATATTTCAAGCTGAAGGAATCTGTGAAATGGCAGGGGCAGGAAGGATGTTCCAACCTCCCCCTGCAGCAGGCCTTGGGACCCTCACACAAGAGGTGCCCTCTCTATGTGTGTTCCCTCTTGGAGGCCTGGGGACTCCTGCTGTCTGCTGCCTCAGAAGGCCACCTGCTTTTCTTGGCTGATGGCCCCATCTTCCACCTTCCAAGCCACCGATGCTGAGCTAGTCCTTGTCCTGCTGCCCACGATCTGGCTTGCTCCTGCTCCCCTTCCCCTGCTAAGGGCATTGACTTGTGGGGGTAATCTGGGATAAGCCCCCTATTTAAAGTCTGTTGCTTGGAAACCTAAATTCCACCTGCCACCTTAGTTCCCCTTTGCCGTGTAACCCTGTGAAGGCACAGGTTCTGGGGACAGGATTCTGCTGCCACACACTGCTGGGTCTGAAAGCCATCGCTACACACACGTGCCAGGCTCCCTTGCTGACCGGGTTCCAATCACCAGAGAACGAGGGGATGAGCACTTTGGCTGCTGATGGCTGCTCTGGTGGCAGCCATGGCTGCGGTTCCAGCAGCTCGGGGCAAGCGTGGCTCAGCCTGGGTGCTGGCAGCACTCTTGTCTCTGTGCAGCACCCCTGCCCCTTCGCTCTGCAGCCTAGAAGTGGTGGCCACTCCTGCCCCGGGCCACCCCGTCCCCCTCCGTCCCCCTTTCCTCCAGCATCCTTCTTGCAAGCTTATGTCCTGATCTCCTCCAGCTGCTTCTGGGGAGGTGCGAGGAGGGTAGGAACTGGGCTGCCCTGCACACTGTGAGGGGTTGGACACTTGCTGCTGTGGCTTACCGCAGTCCACCGTCTGATCTTAAAGATGCATAAGCATGCCCCAGATCACCAGTTGGTGGGTGCCACAGGACTTGAGCCCAAGGTTGCAGTGCTGTCTGCCTGGGTCTGCCCCTCCTGCCCAGGGATGGCATCTCGACCCAGGCTTGGGTGTCCTGTTGAGGGCCTTCCCGGCCTCTGCTGAACTTCCTTTTGAGGTCTCTTGCCCCAGGGTTGGGGGTTTATATGAACAAGCCCAGAGCTGGTTAGAGGTATCTCCCTTTTGTTCCGGCCTGGCCTGTTCTGTTCTAATGGGGGACAAGGGCTCAAAGTCCAACTGCCCCAGGGCAAACACTGCTCTGTCAGACTCCCCAGGAAAGCAGGGACACCTAAGTCCTTGAGGACTGCCCTAAAGGTGGAACAGGGTGGCACCTACGTGCTTAGAACCTCACCTGCTGCTTGATACCTGCTTAGCACGAAAGGTGTGCATGATCGAGCAGTTTAGGTTTGTTGGTTTTGCTGATGTAAGTCTTCAACACAGTAGGCGAATGCTCTTCTCCCCCGGAATTTCTTCTGTTGATTCCATTCTGAAGAAGCCGGCCCCTCTCTGCAGTTGACAGAAATACATCCACTTCCAGCATGTTTCCAAGTTCACCTATTTAAAGCCACGCCACTCCTTCAGGACCCCAGAGTCTACTGGGCGGCTGACGTTAGATGTGGGCCTAACTTCACTTCCTCGTCGCTATGCACTGAACCCCACTTCATTGAATAAGTAGCATTTTCTTTCCCCGGTGTCTGGTGTTGCTTATTTCCGTGCGTGTCACACGGAATGTCACGCAAATGTGGGTTATGATGCAGCCATGTAAGTACGCACTGCAGGTCTGAGAGCGGCACTGAGATGAGTGACAACGTGTCTGTGACTCATTCTGGGACCTCATTCTTCTCTGCTGAGCAGGGTCTTTGGGAAGTTAGATTACAGGAGAAATCAAAGGCAGCCGATTCGTACCCTTCGTTGTAACTTGGTTCTTTGCTTGAGTGATTGCTGAATTCTGTCCTTTCCCCTGTGATTTGAAAGTTTTATGAGACACTCTCTCGGTGACAGTCTTTGCTTGTCAATCCTGTCTCAGACCCTGCACACCTCCTCTGCGCCCAGCCTCGGTTCTTCTGCTTCCTCAGTCATTCCCCACTCTAGTCTGGGTTTTATTTTCCATATGCTGATTCCTCTCGCTTCCTAATAGTGACTTTAGTTGGCGTGTTGTGATGCATGGCATGGCTTTCTTTAAATAATCACAAGCACCTCGTTTATTTTTATTCATATGCAATGCCATCCTCTTATTTCTTTGAGAAGTGACACCAGCGGCTCCCACATTGTACCCACTGTGTCTGCCAGCCATGGTGGGTGGTGAGACCTTACTGTGCTGGACTTGGGAGGGTAACTGGTGGCTGGCTTCCTATCTGTCGGCCCTGCCATACTAACCACCCCAGCAAGGCCAGGAGTGCAGTCCAGCCACTGCCTATTGACCCCAAACAGACTTCTCTGGCTGGTTGTAGCTGTTTGATTACAGACATAGACCCAGAAGAGCTCTGTGTGGCCCAGGCAGCAACACCTAGGTACAATTCCCTCTGACAACCTCTCTGGCATTGTTCCATGGCTATCTGATTTTTCATATATTTTTAAACAGGCTTAATTGCCTGATTCTGCTGTTGCAACCACATTAACAGCTCCAATCTCCTGAAATAAGGCAGGAGGCAGAAGAGTCTATTGTTTTTTATTGACAGAGGCGGGGACAGGCATGCAAAGGCTGGAGACTCTTTAAGACATTTTCCTAAGGGGTCCAGGGGAGCAAGACTGTCTCGACCCCTGGACCCGAGCAGCTCAGGAGCGACAGGGGCCTTGTTTCCGTATTCATTGCCAGCTGACAACTGGTGGCCCAGCAAGTCTACCAGGACAAGGCACACGCATCTGGGATGTATTTGATTCTAATTTTCACCAACACGTGAAACTCGAGCATTTCACTGCTTTAATGGGTAAACATTAATTTAAAAACCTTACTAGTGCAAAATTATTAATTTTCTAAATTGCTGAGAGTAGACCTGAGTGTGCACTGGGGCTTGGCGAGTGACTCCGCTCTGTGCCTGTTCTCTGTGTGGAAGGAGTAGGGACACAGTTGCTCCACTCCCGTGAGGTCCAAGCCTTGTGCACGGAGTCCACTGCCCCAGTGTCCAGGCCTTGTGGCTCCCGGTCTCTATGCCTTTGTAAGTGAGGTGCTGTGCCCTGGGGCTCCACAAAGCCAAGCTGGCATGACTCTGCATTGCGCTTTCCTCTGCCTCGCTGGTCCAGGCCCTAGCCATCCTGCTGGTTCTGCTACTGTGAGATGCCTTTTTCCCAACCCTGCAGACAGGAGCCAACTTTAAGTAATTAGGAGTCGTTTTGCTTAAGGCCATTAATTAAGAGCTGCCTTGATTTCTCCCAGAGCCTTTTCACATCCCCTGACCCGTTCCCCAAGGGGCTTCCACAGAGGCTCACCAGACCAGCTCCTCCAGGTTGAAGTCCCAAATTGGGCTCAGGGGTCCCCGTGAGACGCAGCCCCTTGCCCTGCCTTTCCACTCCCCTCTCTCCCCTCCCAGGTCCTCCCGCTATACCCTGGACCAGGACCTCGCCCTCACTCTGCCTACTGCCCCCCTCTGAATGTGGAACTCCATGGTGGACAGGAGGCTGAGGACAGGGCCACTTTGATTCTGTGAGTCACCAGGATGCTAGGTGCTCCCTGCTCACATTTGGTTGTGAAATTAATGAGCAAATTAGCTGGGAGCCGACTCTTCCAAGAATAAGTGGTGGCTTTGACTTTTATTTCTTTTGGTTTCAAGCCTTTGAAGTCCCCCAACATTTCGGATGAGAATGAAATGAGAGATGTTTGCAAGCTCAACTTTCATATCATTTTATATAAAACTACAAAGGAAAGAACGAGAACTGTCAACAAGATCAAAGGAAATGGGAAAATTTACAAACGGGGGAAAAAACATTCTGTTTTGCCATTTTGTTTATAGACCGTTCGGAAAGATGGGGATAGCATGGGAGAAATCATCAGACCGGCTCAGGAAAGCAGAGGGTCGCACTTGGTTATCATGGGATGTGGGCAGGACAGGACTCCAGAGGGCACGTACTTCCTGGGGCAGGGAAGGAAGCAGGAAGCTGTGAGTCTGTGAACCAGCAGCCAGCAAGCTAGCCTGTCAGATTGCTCTGGAAATAGGGGCTCCTTCCTAGGGTCTCCACTCTGGGATGGGACTGCGGGCTTTGCTCTAGATCTTCATAGTTGTTGTCTTTGCTGGTTTCTGGTTTCCTGGTGGTTTTCCAGGATGGAGGCTCCTGGAACGCCACAAGGATTCCTAGAATCACAGAATTTTGACTTGGCTTTCTATTTAACCCCTTATATTTCACTTCATTCTTGGATCTCTGCTTCTTCCTCCTTTCTGTATGGGACAGAAATTCTCCCCTCACTATAAACTAATCAGAGAAGAGACCTGGGTGGGAACGAGCCAGTCCGGACAGTGAGGCTGCCTCCAAGTGTCCTGCTGCATGCATAGCCCCATGGCAGCAGCCTTTCAGGGGGATGGCAGGTCCCTATCCTCTGGGGGAGCATGTCAGATTGTGCAGGACAACACCAGAGTAACAGGAGATCAAGTCCCAGCAGAAGACAATTCTTCCCTCCTTTTCTTCTTCCTTTCTTCCCTCCTTCTATCCTCCTTTCCACTCTCCCTCCAACCCTTCCATTCATCTATCCATCCATCCTTGCTTTCTTCCTTCCTTCCATTCATCCATCCTTCCTTCCTTCCATGTATCCATCCTTCTTTCCATCTTTACATCCTTTCTTCCTTCCATCTTTCCATCCATCCAACCATCTTCCTTCCATTCATCCATCCATCTTTCTTTCCTTCCTTCTATCCATCATCCATCCTTCTATCTGTCCTTCCTTCCTTCCATCCATCCATCCATCCATCCTTCCATCCATCATTTGCCTCTATCACAAGAGAGGAGAAATTTCGCAAATATGCATATAATTTGTGTGTGGGGGGGCGCATGTGCACACGCATGTAAAGCTATTACAAGAAAGAAACAGAAAAGGTAACATGAGAAGTGAGAATGACAGCAGAGTCCAGGAGTCTCTCGCTGCGCATGTGCCTCAGCCTAGGCACCTGCCCTGGGTAGCAGCACCTTGGCTCTGAGCTTTCTAGCAGCCAACAGAATGGGAAAGCAAGCTGCCCCTGACTCTCAGGATCTGTAAGGCAAAAATAAACCCGTTGCCAGGGAAAAGGGTGGTGCTCTGAGTGATTCAGACACCAGCGAGATTTCCATTGGCTTCTGTAGAAGATGAGGTTGGAAGTTCAGCCGGGCTCGTGGGTTAGTGACCTCTGGCTGAACAGGCTGGCTCCTACTACAGGCAGCACGTGGCTTGTTGGGGACACCAGTGCAAGGGAGCAAAACGGAGTCTCCACTGCTCTGAGCTTCTCTCTAGATGACACACAACCAAGTAGAAAACAGAGTCCCTCCCATGTGGTGCTAAGTGCCTCAGAGGATAAAAAGTGGGGGAGAGGTTGGGAAGAGCTGGAAGGAGGGGCTGCACCCTACACAGAAAAGTCAGGAAGTGCTCATGACAGAGGTGATGTTTAAGTCAAGACCCGAGTGAGGCAGGGGGAGCCTCCGAGCAGGTACCTGGGAAGAGTGGAGTGTCCGGAAGAACGTGGTGTTACCCTAGTAGCACTAGCTAGAGAAAGATCTCAGGAAAACCCTCTAACGATTCATCTCGCTTGGCCACGCTGAGGTACATCAAAGAGTCCACATTGCGTGAACCGGGGAGATGAGGTGCTGTGCTGTGGCTCAGGCAGAGACTGGGCACCTGGGGGCCAGCACAGCTCCGATGAGTGTGAGTGGGGAGGACATCCCAGTCCACTCCCTCCTGCCACCTCTGTGGGGCTGCCATCCTCCGTGGGCTCTGAGCCAAGCGGGGCTTCAAGCTTTCATGGAACAACGTGTTTATAGCGGGGGGGGGGGGTTCTGCTGGAAGCTCCTGGAACCCCAAGGCTCCCACTCTCCACATGCCAACAGGCAGGGCATTCTGCCCCTGTCACTTGCTGTCTGCAGCTCTGGAGTGCTTGTGGGAGGAAGAGGTGACTTCCTGACCAACTGGTTCCTGCTTCCCCTTTGGGTGTGAGTCTGTCCCCACCCAGAGCCCGTTTCCCAGGACAAATGTGCAATGCTCATTGCAGAATCAGCTGACCACGCTGGATTTGTTGGGAGGACACGTGGAGGCCACCAGTGTGGCCTTGCCATTGTGAAGGTCGTTGGTTTTGTTGGTCTTTTTTTTAGAGAGACAGAATCAAATTTTTTTTTTTAAAGAGAGAGGGACAGTGAGAGAGAGAAACAACTTTATTTAGTTTTTCACATAGCCTTAGTTGCTTCAACATTTAGTTGTGTACGTGGTGCTGGGGTTTGAACCCGGGCCCTCGCGCTTGCCAGGCAAGTGCCGAAACCGCTGAGCTACCTCTCTAGCCCCGTTGTTGGTCTTTTACTTTGGCTCTAAAGGGTGTTTTTTATTTTTCAGATTATGTAAGTGGCTGAGCAGGCAGTATTGTTCAGAGAGGAAATCTCTCCTCCAGGAGGACGCAAATGTTCCAGGGCTGAAAATAGAAAGAGAATGTGAGAAGCTGATGAATTCAGAAAATTCAGACAAAATGAAGAGGGAAAACCGCAGGGATTATAGTCTTGTGACCCCAACACAGGAGGGGCCGGGAGTCAAGCAGGAGAATGAGGCATGAACCCCGGCCCTGCCCCAGCAGCAAGGTCCCAGCTCGCCCAGCACAAGAGAAGAAGTGCCACCAGCCATGGAGGCACACAGTGACCAGGGTGGAGCCTCACAGGAGGATCCCTAAATATCTGGAAGGGACTCATGCCACAGAGGAGGGAGGCAGTCAGGGAGGAACATAAGATTCCAGTCCCACAGGTCAGTGGCCCTTCAGGCCCCTCTAGGTCTTGCTGGTCTTGCTGGTCTTGCACTCGGTGCCACCTGGAAGGAGAGCAGTGAGACCAGCCAGGCGGATGCCACCATCCAGTGAGCTGCGTGGACTGCAGAACTGCAGTGGCTAAGACTGTCCTCGCCCAGGGGTGAGCCTACCTGCCCTGGCTGCAGAGAGCAGGGGTGAGAATACCGCCATGGTGGAAGAGGCTGGGCAAGGAGAGGGCATAGGGAGAGTGCTGCCCCTGTGTGTTCAAACAATGAGGCACCCAGGGCCATGTCAGCCCAGGGCTGACTTCCTCCACGCTGCAGGAACCTCCTGTGCTGGTCACACGCCCCCTGTGCGACCTCCCTGATGGCATACGTGCTTGGCTGTAGAGGCCCAAAGCCTTGCCAGGTTCCTTGCGGAGGCTCGTCCTCCAAAATGCTCTCTGGGTGGGAACGGGGACCCTTTCCTGAAGATGTGGGACACAGATCCCAGTGAGAGGCCACCTTCCCAGGGAGCACATTCTCCTCACCTGTAGGTCTAGGGCTGGAGGCAGCCTGCACTTTTCCACGGAGAATCTGGGGCCTTCCTGTGGAAGTGCCCCAGGATGGCAGGTGATCCCTGCACTGGGATCCTCTAGTACAGTGGCCTTGGTGTCTGCCCTGCAGCGTTACCTTGGCCACTCTGGAAATGGCATGAGGCACACGTTGTGCTGGGGGACACTGCGGAGCTGGGGCCTGGGCTTGTGGGGCCTTTCTCCCCACAGAGAAAGGCCTCACGCTTCCTTCTCCAGGTCCACGAGCTCCCTCCTGCACTCTCTCCACCTTCCTATCAGAGGCTTTGGGGAAGGACACAGGGCTCACTTCCCCCTGGGACATTGAATTGGAAGCCTCTGCAAAAATGACACTGTTGTCCCCCCAGAGGCAAGTCCCTCAGGAAGAGGGAGTTGACAAACCCAAGCTGCTCCCCCAGCATCACCCCCCTCCCTTGCTTCCTGACACACTCACCCTCCTCAGGGAAACAGGAGCTTGCGCACTATTAACTGAGTTTTGAAATTTAAAAAATGTGTCCTTGGGGCTGGAGCAGTGGCTCGGTGGTTACAGTATTTGCCTGGAAAGCATGAGGACGCGGGTTTGAACCTCAATGCCATGTGCACAACAAAGTGTTGGAGCAACAAAAGCCATGTGAAAAACTAAATAAAACAGATTATCTTTCTCTCTCTCTCTCATTGTCCGTCTATCTTAAAAAAAAAAAATATATATATATATATATATGTATATCTCCTACAAATCAAAGTACATTATTCAGTTTCAAACCTCAGTATCATAATGTGGAAGATTTTTTAAAAAATAAATTATGATTTGAGAAAAGTAGGGTAAGGAGGCTGGCCTGGTGGATCTTGCTCACTATGTCTTTGAAGTGGAAATTTTCTGGCCACAGAGCAAAGTATAAGAGATAAACCTTTGTGGCTCAGTGGTTAAACTGCCCTAGGTTTAATCCCCAGTGGAAAAAGAAAAAAGGAAGGAGGAGGGGGAGGGGAGGGAGAGGGAGGAGGAGCCAGGACGTCTTTCAGGGCTTGTTTGCTTTCCTTGTTTGCTGTCAAATAACAGAACACGCCAGCAGATGCGCTGGGCAGATGATGGCTCTTAGCTGTTCGCAAAATACCAGCAGCATCCGCCCCCCAGCAGCTGCTGGGTTTCTCAGTGGGTCTGCAGGGATGCTGTGCATCTGAGGAGGACCCAGCGCTCCCTCCCTGTCCCCTCCACCAACTGCTACTGCACTCCCAGGCCACCTGCGCCCGACCATCTTGCTCTGACCCGAGCCACCTTACTTTCTTCAAGTGACAATGGTGACCGGAACAAAGAGCCTCCAAATACCTCCAGCTGCTGCTGTGAGCAGGAAGAATTGTTTGAGCACACTTTGTCCACGCAGGCGTGATCACGTATGAAACAGGCACACTGCGTGGATGATGCTTTAATAACACGCTTGTCCCACAGTGTCAACTAAACAGGTGTGAGACACACATCAAGTGTGAGTGCACTACTTTGGACACCGTCCCCACATTCGTGTCCCCCTTGGAACGTGGGAACATGACCTCATGAGGACACAGTCTTTGCAGATGTAATTGGTTAAGACGAGGGCCTTCTGGAGTGAGGCTGGCTCCTAAGAGGAGGGGAAATGCCAGAGGCAGAGATGGGAGTGATGGAGCTGCAAGCCGAGGGTGGTGGCAACACCAGATGCTGGAAGAGACAGGGAAGGGTCCCATCCTGGAAGCCTCAGAGCAGCAGACCCTGCCGACACTTGCATCTCGGACTTGTGCTTCAGAGCTGTGGGACAGCCACTGCTGCTGTTTTAAGCCACCCAGCTTGTGGCGATTCATGGTGACATCCAGAGGCAACCAATGCACTGCACAGAGTTTCAGTTTCCTTTCTGCAACTCCCTGTGTCACCTTGCACAGTCCCTGGAGTGTGTCCCCGCTGTTGAGGCTGTGAATAGAGAGGACTTCCCCAGGGCGTAGATGGCGAGGACAGAGCTGGGAAGCGTGGGCCACCCTGTGTGGGCAGGTGTGACTTCCAGCCCCGGGACAGGCCGTGAGCACAGGCAGCAGCAGGACGGACCAGAGGCTGCAGCTTTCCTGTTCGGCTCAGACCCAGGCTTGTATGCTTGATGGGAGGGGCAAGGTCCTGCGTGGTGCACCTGCCAGCCCACCCCAGATGCAGCCACCTGCTGCCACGTCGCTGATGTCTTTCTAGCTGGGAAACTTGGGAGACACCTGTCACTTCCGAACTGTGGGTCAGTCAGAAGGTGGCTAACAGCAGGCTCTGATCCCACTGTCCTCTGGCCACTGCATCTGGGCCTCCAGGACCCTGGAGTTCAAGATGTGCGTGGCTGAACGCATTGTTTCCTTCCACAGCTTGTCCCTGCAATCCAGGGCATGGTCAAGGCTAAAACCGCTCTGTTTCCCAAGCCAGAAATCCCATCCTTGATGCTTCTTCCTCCCCACAACTCCCACAAGTCCCGAAGTCCTGGTTGTGTTGCCCACAGCCCACCGGGGGCTGCCCCATCCTCTCCAGAGTGTTCAGGATGGAGTTGGAATGCCTTGGCCTTGCACCCAGTCTCCATGTCGAGGAAGGACAGCAGACATTGTGGACTGGCCACGCAAAGCTCCTCCCAACTGCGTGCCTTCTTGAATCTTCTCTATAGAGCCCGGAAAGCTAAGCGACACCTTCCAGTCAAGGTGGCCCTGTGACCCTGTTGGGGTCAGTAAGATGTGAGTGAACTTCTAGAGCAGAGGACTTTTGCTCCAGGTAGAAAGATGTGGTCTAGAAAGAAGGTATTTTGCCCTCTGACTTCTTCCTACTGGAAAACAAATGTGATATTTGGAAGTACAGTAGCTATTTTGTAACCAGGAAGACCAAAGCCTCATAAGGATGGCAGAGGAGAAAGATAGCAAGCAGACAAGACTTTTTTTTTGATTTTTTATTTTTTTGAGCAATCACGCTGGCCCTAGATAACCTACCCTCAAGGGCAGAAGAGGAAGGGAAGCACTTAACTGTGAGCCAGCTGCTTTCTCCTGCCTCTAGCCAATTGCAACGGTGCTGGAGCATTGTAATTACTCAGTAGATGCGAATTCCTGTTCCCTTCTGCATTTGCTTGTTGCCTGAGAAGAAAATTCATCCTCTCCACTTTCTGAGGACTTGCTAGAACTCTGGAGGGAAAGTTCATCATGTTGGCAGATAATAGCATGGTGAGAAGTTCTTTGTAAGTGACATAACTTTAAACACCTTAAGTCAGTTCCTGACAAGGGCTCAGTGCGTGTGGACCAAAATCCCAAGGTGTTGTCTTCCATTTTTTTGGCAAAAATCCTAAAAAGCACAGTTCGAGCCGTACACCTGTAATCCCAGTGGCTTGGGAGGCTGAGGTAGGAGGATCAGGACTTCAAAACCAGCCTCAGCAACTTAGGCCCCTCTCCAAATAAAAAATAAAAAGAGCTGAGTGTGCAGGTCAAAGGTCGAGCACCCAAAACTTTAATCCATGGTATGAAAAAAGGAAGGAGGGAAGAAGGGAGGGAGGAAGGAAGGAAGGAAGGAAGGAGGAAGGAAAAGGAAAAGGAAAAGGAAAAGAAAAAGAAAGCACAGTTGGAGCAGAGCTTTCTTTTGAGCCCTCTTGCCCATCCTGCCCTGGAGGAGTAGCTGGCCATCTTCACAGTTCAAGCTCCACACATGTCAGGAGCCCCTGCTGGAATTCATGCCTCCTCCCCTCGGGTCCTGGCCACCATCCTCCCTCTCTTCCTCCTGAGACCCATGTCTAGACCGTGCGTCGTTCTGTGGACTCTGCCTCCTGAGTGGCCAGGGCCCGTCCAGTGCCCTGAGGTCTCCCAGCCACCACCTGGGTTCCCAGCCTCCATTGGGCCTGGCTCTCCCTGACCATCTCCTGCTCTGCAGTCTTTAAAACAGGCCGACTCAGGTCACTCTCATCCTGGGGACAAAGTGAGCTGGGACAGTGTTTTCACGGTGTTTAACGTATTCTAAGACGGTATTTGCTAACATTGAAAACCTTGTTTCAGTCCCAAAAAAATCTGAGACCCCACCGATGGCGGCCACCTTTCTTCCCAGGAGGGCTGGGAAATCCACAGCCGGGCTCAGAAGAGAGCTCTCGGGAATCTGTCGAGTGCCGTCTTCCTCAGGGTGCTCTGGGGTGTAGGAAGCTGAGCTGGGACCGGATGGCTCTTGCTGGCAGAGGCCATACTCACTTCCCCTAGTCCTGGTCACAGAGAGCTGAAAGGGTCCTCAGAGATGGCTCCATCTGTCTCCTGGTACTGAATCAAGAACACATCTCAGCCACCAGCTGGTGCGGAGCAGCTCTGAGCTGAGCAGCAGTGGAGGACTTGGGGAGGTGAGGGGACCTCTCGCTGGGGCAGGGGCAGGGAGATGGCCACCAAGTGTGGACGGAGCAGGACCAGTGCCCAGGCTAGCACCATAGCCTGATTTTCAGGGTGTGTGTGGAGCCCACACCCTACGAAAATTGAAGGGTGAGATTTGAAAATTGTAGGGTCACTATTCCTTTAGTGACCCTTCCTGAAAACACTGGTATTATTGGGGACTATTTTTTCATTCAGGAGATGTTGGAGTGTGAAGATATGACCAATAAATATGATTCTTTGTTGGCAAAATAATTATTGGGCTGAAAAATCTCATGAAGCCAGTAATAACTGTGAAATCGCCATGCAGGCTTGTGACTGAGCTGCCCCCTCCCAGAGCGTCTCCTGAGAGATGGGCTCTGTGTTCTCCTGTCATTTACCCATGAAAAAGCCACTCACACCTTTAAGCACAGAGCTCCTGCAGACGGAAGAACAGGTGGGGAAGAAGCCTGCTGAGGGGAATCTGAGGTAGAAGAGGGGCTGGCAGGGAGGCTGCACGTTCCTGCTGTGGACGCCCAGCTGCCTGCCTGAGGGAGGCATATCCCAAGGCCCAGGCCCACAGGCCTGGACCTCAGGCGGCAGCCTGCTCCCTCCAGGATGAGCGACCAGCACTGCCCACCCGACGGCCCCTGCAGGCAGCACCTGCTTCTTCCTCCCAGATCGCAAGAAGGCCAGGGTCTGCCACAGGCACCAGGGGACAGGACCTGGCATCCAGGAGCCTCCACCTTGGGGACTGGGGTCTGTTCTCTTGGCTGGTGTTGGGCCGATGTCACGGGGACAACTCAAGCTCTGCTGTCCTATCTGGGCTCCAGCCTCCATGCCTTCACGTGCCTGCTGGATGAATTTGATGGTTCTCTTCAGGCCCCAGTCCCCTCACCACACTCACACAATTAAAATGGGGCTGAGTTGGTGAGGACTGAAACAGAGCCCGGAAGACACCTGGAGCACGTGCCCTGTGGGCACAGGAAGTGCCATTCCACACCGCTCTGGGGCCCATCCTTGTCAGAGAGAGGTGATGCTGAGGCTCTTGGTAGCAGAAGACCAGCAGGAGCCGCATATCCTGGGATCTGGCCCTGGTGGAGCCTGGAACTCCCTGTGCTGTAGGTATCGGGTTCCTTGCCTGCATCCTCCAGCCTCAGAGACGTTCTAGAAGCCAGAGGCTCTACCATTCCCGTGTAAGCATTGCCAATAGCAAGTCCCAGGTCCCTGGAGGGTGAGTAGTGCTCCCAGCATGGATGGCTGTACTTCTAGATACTCCCCAGATAGAGTCTGGGTTGGTCTCAGTGTCAAAGTTAGCCTGTAACAAGAGTTAAGTGATTTCATCTGTGAGGAAAAGAAAAAGAGCCTGGGGCCTGGCAGGACCCGAGGGCAGGACCCTCTCCAATTATTTGCCTAAATGATGACTTTCTCTAAAAAGAAAAATATTACAGCTGTAGTCTCTGTGAACCGTTTCAGGTTTGAGAAGGACACTAAACAGTTATTACATTTTCCAGAGCAGTTTCTTAATCTGGTTTATTATTTTTTTGGCTTGCGCTCATGAGCCATTAATTGCTGTGCTGAAAGCTGGGGTGACGTTAGCAACCTTCCACTTGGGAGGGGAGGTGGTGGGAAGAAAAGGAACTGAGCTGCTTTCCTGAGCATGAATTTAGTTTGTCAGCTTTGACCTTTCCATTCCAGCTCCACGCTGTTCAACAGAAACCTTGACATTTGAAAAGGCGGCACATCCGGCCCACTTCTTCATCTGATAGGCCGACCACTTTCCAGATCCTTCTTCAGAGCGACAGCCAAAAAGTAGCTTGGCATTTCTGCTACTTCTGGCCCCTTCCTTTCAGCAAAATGAAGGGGAGATGGGAGGCTGGAAGATGAAAGTGTGTTATCTGAGGTCCGCTCCCCGGGACGGACGCGTTTGCGGGTGGGTGTCCCCTGTGTGCAGCTCTGCTCAGCTTTGAAAAGGGCAGGACCGCAGGTGGCAGGAAGCGGGTGAGACAGGTGGAAACCCACTTCGGCACACCTATTTTTAGATTAGAGTCTATTTAAGTGGAAGCGATAACTTCAAGGTAACTGGCAAGAGAAAAGGAGCCTGTTTGCAAGTAATTGTTTTGCCCAAAAAAGGTAATCTGAGGGCCGAGGGAGAGGAAAAACCAAAGCGGGAAGCTTGGAGAAGCTTCCGGAGAGAAGCTGTTCAGAAGCAAAGGGAGTCAGAAGACACAGAATGGACAGCGAAGCCAGTCTGCGCAGGGCCAGCCCTCCAGTCATGGAGGTGGACGCTGGGACTCTCACCACCCCGACACCTGCACCTGGACCCCAGTGCCCACCACTCGCCCAGACTCTCGCCTGCCCGACCCCTCCCTCCTGTCACACCTGCGCCCCCACCTCTTCTATAAGACCCCCCTTCTAGGCCTCCATCCCCCCATCCTCATTGTCCTTCCCTTCCCACACTGCCATGGGCTGCGTGGCCTGTCACTCAACCACATGCCAAGATTCCCAGCCCCCCCCCCAAGTCAACACCACCATGTCCCTCTATAGGGAAACCCTTGCTGGCCCAGCTCTGTCTCCCTGTCTCCTTCTAGGAGGGCAGGGAGCAGGGTGGTGTCTGTGTCAGTTCCTCCCTCAGCCTGGCCCAGAGGGGTACACAGACAATGTTCCCCAGGCAAACGCTGCCCTTGGCACCTGCTGGGCACCAGGGCAGGGTGCTCGAGTTCTTCAGGCTCTGCACCTGTATAGTTCAGCAGCCATATTTCTGTTTCCTTGAGTACATTAGGGTAGGAACCACTGGCTCGAGGGTGGACTAATGGCTTTTCAACTTAAATTTTAAAAGATTCTCTAAAGGAGGCTGATATTTATTTGGGAGTAGCATGCGTTGGGCATCCCCATGCCTTAGGAATTATGGGCAAGGACAAATCTGTGAAGACCAACATGAAGAGGATTGCATCACATATTTTGAAACATCAGTCCTTATTGATTAATAAAAAGAGTGACATCAGTAGCTTGCTCAGAGAGCTGCTGGGCAGATGTCCCTTTCTACATCAGGTTGTGGTGCCCTCTGGGCCTGGCAGAGTCTTTTGTGATAGCTCTTGTCAGGCAATCATGCGTGAGAACCTTCCCTCCTCATCTCCTGACTTTGTTTGCCCCCTCTCCCTTTTTGTAGGGTTGGCACAAGTGACTCCATTGTGATTTTGACAGCTTTCAGATTTCTCGGGCCTTAGTGATCATACAGGAGGAAGAACATTGCGCACATGTGGGTGAATTCTGCATTGATAAAGAGGGTGCTGTGGGTTCTGAGGAGGGCGAAACTCAGCCACCCTGGTCTCCAGGGCCCATTGTGATGCTGGGGTAAAAACTATATGGGAGGAGAGTTGAGTGCAGGTGCCTGGTGCTGAGGGCAGGGATTGAAGGGAATCTGGAGTCTTGGGCAGAGCCAAGCAAGACGCACCTGTTTTTCCACTTGGGGTTTTCTTTCTGGAAGACACAGATGCTCGCTCCATCCCTCGTTTGCACAAGAGGGCTAATGACGACAGTGACAACATCAACAACAACCAGCGTGCCTTGGAGCTGCTGCAGGGATTGAGATGACACAGCCCCAGCAGCTCCATGAGGGGGCCACTGTCATTATTCCCGTCCTCTTTCCTGCTGGCTCACTTTTCCATTTCCACGAGTTCCCATAAAAGTCCCCTGGGGTCATCAGTTCCTGCCTTGTTCCTGGGCAAAGCCACTTCCATAATATTTTTGCTTTCGATTCAATTTCATTGAAAATTTATTTTCTTTCCTTTTTTAAAAATTCTTTTTTTCTTTGAAAAAACTTTAAGCAAGTCAGCGTGGTCTTGGCAGCCACATTACATTTCAAGAACATAAAAAGGAAGAGATAGTATTTGGCAATCATGGGAAATTGGCAGGTAAAATGAGGATCAGTTCTGATTCACATTCAAAATAGATTTCCTACGTGGCAGAAGAGCTGGGTGGCAGAGCAGGCGGCTCGAAGGGTAACTCTCTTCCCCTTCTCATCGGCCCCTTGAGAGAACTGATAACCCCCTTCTCTTTTGGAGAAAAAAGTAATTAAAAATGGCCCCCGTTTTAGTTTGAAGTTGCAAAGAAACAGAACAGCAGATTATTTCAAAATGACGTGCACTTTAGTGAACAGAACAAAAATAAAAACCATTTGCTTCTCAAAAGACTTATGCCACCAGTCGGTCACACACACACTGACTTTTTCAGGAAACAAGGGCTCCGTGTGTGAACAGCCTTCGTTCCTGGACATCAGTGTGTGATAACTAAAAGCTTCTCAGCGCATCACGGGGTGTGGGGGAACAGTTTGCCCTCATTTAATACAAGGTAAATTAAATTAGGATCAGATTTCTCTAAATGGATAAATGAGCTGCAGAAAAGTACTGCCCACCAGGGACAGATGTCCCCAGCCAGCCCCATCAGGTGGCAGGTGCACAGGTCCCCAGGTCCCCAGGCCTGGCCTCTACAGGGAGAGGGGAGGATTTTCACAGCAGATGCTTGGGAATGCTGGGGACAGAGGGGGCTGCTGCCCTGAGTCGCTTTCCCAAGGGCTGTACAGCACAGAGCAACGTGTTCAGACAGCCATGCCTGTTCTGCTACAGTCAATTTCACGATGAAATGACCAACGGGAACGGGGACAGCACCTTTTAGAGTGTCCACCTGCAAATCCCCAAGTAACTTCCTGTTGTTCCGTTCTCTCTGTCTGCCCCTTACTACAACATAAAAATCAGTGTCACCAGTGTTATAGAAAATGCAGTTTAAGAAAGGAAGATTAAAACCATGAAAAATCTTTCTCCCTAGTGATGGATTATGTGTGTGCAAAAACATAGCCATTTACTCACTGACTCAATATTTATTAGTAATCAACTATGATGTTCTGGCATCATATTGAAATACTGTCTTGTAATGCAGTCTTTATGCTTAATATTCTTCCATGATACTAAAATGATATCTTTCATTATCATTTTAACGGCACACAATGCTGTTGGTGCTGATGCATCATATTTATTATTTTAAAGAGAGAGGGACAGTGAGAGAGAAACAATTTTTTATTTAGTTCTTCACCAGGCTTTCATTGCTCTGAGACTTCTTTGTGTATGTGGAGCTGGGCTTTGAACCCACATACCCGTGCATGACAGGCAAGCGCTGTGACAGGTGAGCCACCACTCTAGTCCCTGATGTATCGCATTTAAATGATGCATTTCTTGAACTAATAAATGAATATACACAAACATTATTTCAGCATAGCCAGACCTCTGCAGGCCCTTTTCCATTTCATCAGAATATCATCATTTATTTTAATAGTGTTACAATTTTAACACTCATAAGAGCAGTGAACACTTATTTAGTGCTTACTGTGTATCAGACACAGTGTTACTATTTGCACAAAATGTTCTGTGGGCTTCCCACATTTAATCCAAAGGGTGTCTACAAATTTCAGGACCTGTCAGCTTAGAAGTTTCACCTAAGTTCTCAGTCACTCGATGCAGCGGGAAAGTTAGACTTTTTTCTGTTTTCTAACTCCACCTCAAATTCTTCAAGTTTTGGCTTGATGAATGACAGAGATTATAAATGGTCTCTTATTTTAAAATGCATAAATGCATTTCCAAACAGTCCATCTTGGTATGCATTTCAGTTACAGATCATTTGAATGTTTTTGTCTTGTTGTCTTAAAAATGCATTTACACCTCTCATTTTGTTCTTTTAATTCAAAGCCGTATTCACTCATCCTCAAAGGCTAAAGCATTTAACCCATTTACACTCCCAGCACCTCTCTCCCAACTTGCGATTTGTCAGTAGTATTTATATTTCTCCTCTTGTTACTTAAGAATCTAATTGTCCCCTCCATAAGTTTATTTTTTTAATTTTTAATTTTTTGGAGTATCAAGGATTGAACCCAGGGGTGCTTAACCATGGAGCCACATCTTCAACCATATATGTGTGTATATATCATACACATACATATTTTTTTTTAAATTTTGAGACAGGGTCTCTCTAACTTGCTGAGGCTGGCCTCAAACTTGCAGTCCTCCTATCTCAGTCTCAGGAGTCGCTGGGATTACAGGTGTGTGCCACTGTGCCCAGCTCCTCCGTAATCTAAATGCCATATGTGCACCTTTCACCTTTGATTCATCTGTTATGGGAGAGATCTTCTCCCTCCCATGTGAGATGTGTAATTAGAATTCTGCCCATCTCTGCTTTCTCCACCCAAGTGCCCACCTTCAGCTCCACCTGCCTTTATACAGCCATTGTTGAAACATGGATACTCTGCTTTATACTTCTAATTTTAAGCAATCTTGCACACAAACGGTGTTTGTAATGGAATGATTGTGTGAATAACATGCAATGCAGACCCAGTTGATAGAGCTGGAAATAAAACCTCTGTGGCCAGTGCTGAGTCTGGACAGGAAATCTGGGCGAGTTCCCTCTGCTTACCGGTTGCTCACAATCTCGTCTTGTTTCCTGCTGCTTTGCCTTGCTCTGTGGCTCATGGTGGGCCTCGTTTTCTGGTGTTTGTGCCCTTGAGTAGCAAGCCCCAGCCTCAGAACCACTGTTGACCTTGTGGGACGCCCCTCAATAGCGCGCCCTCCACTTTAGGAAGCACTTCACCGAAATTGTCGTTTTTACAAATCAAAGGTGAGTTGATCGAGTCTGTCAACACCATTTCCCGAAAGCATGAGCCCGCTTCACTTCTGTGTCTTATCTGATATTTTATTTTATTTTATTTTATTTTTAAAAGAGAGAGGGACAGCAAGAGAGTCAGAGAAAGAGAGAAACAACTTTATTTAGTTTTTCACATGGCCTTAGTTGCTCCAACACTCAGTTGTGTACGTCGTGCTGGGGTTTGAACCCGGGTCCTCGTGCTTGCAGGCAAGCGATGAAACCACTGAGCCACCGCTCCAGCCCCTTATCTGATATTTCAAAACTAAGGTGTGTGTTGCTCTTCTAGACACAACGCTCTTGCTCCCTTAGCGGACTACAGAACGCGGACACACCACTTTTAGATGTGCTGGGAGAAGTAAAGCTGCGTGCGACTCACTTCTTTGCTGCGCTCACGTTATTGCCGTGCTCTGGAACTGAATCAGCACTATCTCTGAGCTGTGCCTGTGCTAGAGAAGAAACAGTGTGTTACTTTCTTTTTCTTTTCTTTTCTTTTTTAAGAGAGAGAGGGACAAAGAGAGGGAGAGAAAGAATCAGTTTTATTTAGTTTTTCATGTGGCTTTCGTTGGTCCAACTCTTCGTTGTGTACATGGTGCTGAGGTTTGAACCTGCGTCCTTGCACCTGCCGGGCCAGCGCCGTAACCGTTGAGCCACTGCTCCAGTCCAGTCCCAGCAGTGTGTTACTTCTGAAGCTAACTCATGAAAGACATGGCGATTCCCCTGAACCTCACTTGGATCATTCATTCCAGAGGGTGGTGACCATGCTATGAAATACTCAGGCCGGCCTGTGGAGAAACCCATGTGGAAAGGAACTGAGGCCTCCAGCCAACTGCCAGCACCATCCTGTCAGTCACGTGAGGCTGGAGGCAGATCTTCCAGCCCCAGAGAAACCCACAAGCACCCAGGCATGTGAAATGCAATTCCAGGGAAGTCCCGCACCAGACCATTTAGCCAAGCTACCGCTGATGTCCTGACCCACAAGTATTTTAAGAAATAATAAGTATTTATGATTGTTTTAAGATTCCAAGCTTTGGGGGAGTTTTGTTAGGCTGAAGAGAATTTAACTAATACAGACTCAAGTAGAAGAAAAGTGTGGCCATCACAAAACGCTGCAAATGTAATAAGACTTTAGGGGAAAGTGAAGGGGAAGAGCCTGAATCAGTGGATGCCAGAGGGCAGACCTGCTGCCAACCACATATGAAGGGAGCACGAAGGCCGGATGCCTTCTCTGTCTCTTTAGAGCACATCCTTGGGTAATCTTTTCAGAAAGGTAAGTGAAAGTAAATTGTGCAAGTCTTGTAGGTCTAAAAATGCTTTTGCTCTTCACTTCCTATTGATTGATTGGCTCTGCATAACATTTCAGGATCAAAATACATTTCTACCTGAACTTTGAAGGCATCATTGCATTGTCTTCTGGTGTTCATTATTGCTGGAGACTGTGCTAGTCAGCATTTCATCACTGCGACAAAAATGTCTGCCCAGAACAAGTGGGAGGAGGAAAGATTTATTTTGGCTCATGGTTTCAGAGAGTTTAGCCCATGGTTGGCTGACTCCATTGTAGAAACATCATGGTGGAAGAGCATGGTAGAGGAAGCTGTTTGCTCATGGTAGCTGGGAAGCAGAGCGTAGGGGCTGGTGAACCAGGAAAACAACGTGCCCTTCCAGGGAACATCCTCAGTGACCTTCTCCCTCCAGGTAGGTCCCACCTTCCAGTACTCCATTCCGCTATCAGTGGATGACTCCTCCAAGTGGATTAATCCACTGATGAGGACCAAATCTTCATGATCCAGTCAGTGCCTAAAAGCCTCACTCGGAACCTTGCCTTCAACAGGAATTTCAATAAAATGAACTTTTTGGAGGGCATTCCATATACAAACCATAATAGATGTCTTAAGCCAAGAGACTTGTGGGGGGCTGTATTGTCCCCCTGGGGGCCGATCAGGAGGAGGGTGAGTGCCGACGGCTGGAACCCGGGTCCCCCCTCGTCCAGGGACCCCTTCCCTCCCAGCCGGGGAAACGAGGCAACCACACGCAGCTGATGGCAGCTCAGAATCCGTTTATTCTTAAGGCACACGGGTTTTTATATATGGAGGAGGGGAGACAGCCAAGGAATCAATAATCCTTCTAAGGGA
>PVKS010034511.1:0-20821 GCA_004027875.1 Aplodontia rufa
TAAAGCGGGCCGAGCACGTGGTAAGCAGAAGTGACTGCTGAAAGTTTTCAAGTCCTTCTTGCTTTCTGCCACAATCAGCTCTGGGTCTGGAACTCTTCGGGGGCCACCTGAGGTCCTCCAGAGAGCCAAACTCCGCGCAGACCTGTCTTTTCCGCATCCGCCAGCTTTCGATCGGTAGCCGCGTGGTGGAAGGTTTCGGGTTAAAGATTTTGAGGCTGCGTAGACCGGGACCTGCCAGTCTCGAGAAGGTGGGGGTGAGGAGGCAGGGGCGGCCCTTTCGGGGAAAGTGGAAGGAACTTATCAGCAGAAACTCAGACACGCAGGTGTTCCTAAGCCCGAGATGTCCCGCTGACAAACCCAAGGACCTTAAGAAGGTGTGTCAAGGCGCTCCACGAACCGGGTCGGGGGAAAATGAGGGACTCCGCACGCGGGGCGGGGTTTCATTGGCCTCTCCAGGCTAGGGTTGAGGAACCCTTGCTCGCGGGCGAAAGCTAGGCTGAACCCCAAGAATAAGCTGACCTTAGACGCTGCTCCTCTGCGTCTCTCTTTCTCTGAACCTATTAGGGGCATCTCTGCTGTTTTTATCCTGGGGCTGGGATTCAAATCCAAGGCTTTGCGCGGTCCAGGCGTGCGCTCTACCCCTGAGCTACACCCCCCAACCCCATCTCTACTATTGTTAAAGATAAACGCGAATGTGCACCTGTCCTGTGGGCTCTAGCAATGGCAGGTGGAAGTCCAGAGATGTTAAATACACCATCTGGCCATGACTTAACATACTCTGCAGACCCTGAAATCGGGGAACGTCAACAAACCCGGAGAGGTAAGGCTGAAGACCAGCACCCCGGCAGAGAGAGGAACAAAAAACAGAAAACAGGTGTATTAAAGGGGAGATGCCGAGTGCTTGGGTTGACAAATACCCAGTGAGCCGGTTCCCTCTACGCGCGCCGCTCAGGACAGCGCTTTTGCTGGAATTTCTCCCCGGCCCCGTCCAGTGGTAACGGGACTAAGGGCTTCGAGGGAAATAAACTAAAGAGGGCATTTCTTGGGATCAGCGCCTCTTATCCTAGGCAGTCTCAGTCTCTGTCCATCCCAGAAGGCGCCTGGGTTGAGAGGGACAGCACGACCCCAGGATTCCATCCGGTGGACCCCAGAGTCTCCAGAGCCCCAGGTGCGGTGGCCGCCCAAGGCCGCCGTCGCAGTGTGGGCAGGAGTGCGGTCGCTGTTTCCTGAGTGTGTAAGAGAGACACTAGAGCAATGATTAAATAGCCTCCCTTCGGGTATTTAACTTGCATCCACTTCCAAAATCAGAGTAATGCCCCACACTCTCCAAATGAGTTTCTAAGAAAAGACAACTTGACGACATTTAGTTCATTAAAGTGAGATTAGGAAGACCTGTCTCCTTTCAATAAAAAAGTTTGTGAAATATAATGACTCTCAAATTTAGCTGCTCAGAAGAATCACCTGCAGCGCCTTTTAAAAATAACGATGCAGCGCCTTTTAAAAATAACGATGCACCTCCTTATCCCCCGCCTGGACCAAATAAAACTAGTCTCTGTGGGCAGGATGGGTGCGTCCCTATTGTTTATTAGTATTAATTTATTTATTTTACAGACCTTCAGGTAACTCTAACCTGTAACCTGGTTTGAGAACCTCTGCCAAGACTCTCATCAGGAAATAAATTGGTTGTGTGTGAATTTAATAAAAAATAGCCCTCTAAAGACAAATCATTTGTCTTGCAAAGTTGCCCCCACCCCAAATCTCCTCAGGCAAAAACTCTTTAATTCTCCTTGGGAGTTAATCCTTCCCGAATACCTCGAGTCAGAGGCAACTTGATCTCTACCTTTCAAATTTGATGGCAAAACATTTTTAAATGCGTACACAATAGAAACGTAAATACATTTATTCACACACGCACACACACACACACACACACACACAGAGTAAGGAATACTGTTGGTGCTGCTGGAAGAGGTAGCTGAGGGGACAATATATTCCCATGATTCCCAAAATTATAGCAATTGAAATAAAAGTGTTTAATTTTTTGCAGTGATTAAACGCTTTCTTTTCTGTTTATGTTGTGGTGTGTTTTGTAATATTAGAAGCTAAGGAGACTTTTCTGCCCTCTTTCTTCTCACTTCAACACCCCTCACTCAACCCCCCCAGAGATGGGGCACTGCTAAACCAAAGATAATCCAATTTTACATGCAAAGACAACGGTTTTTCTAAAGGAACCATGCGCATTCTTCCCCAGTTCCTAGGAATATTCCTGGAGATGGAACTTTGAACACTTACTTCCCCAAATGTATTTTATAATGAGAACGGATCATGAATTTATTAAACAAACAAACTTGCTTCTCTTTGGCATATTTTTGGTCTGCATAAGACAACACCTCAGAATCAAAACTGGGAAGAAAACAAAGGTGATGGTATATAAGACAAAGCTTATCTTATATGGAGATTCAAAAGAGATCTGTTATAAAATCTCTCTCTTCTGGGTTGTTTGTTTCTGTTTTTGTTTTTTGGTGATTCTGGGGTTAAACCAGGCTCTCTCAACCACTGAGCTATCTTCTCAGCCTCCTTTTTCTTTTCTTTTTCTTTTTCTTTTCTTTCTTTCTTTCCTTCTTTTTTTTTCTGAGACAGGATCTCACTAAATTGCCCAGACTAGGCTTGAAATTGTGATCCTCCTGACTCCTCAGTAGCTGGGATTGCATGCATCTGTCACTGCACCCAGTGAATAAAATCTCTCATATTTAATTCATCTACATAACTTCAAACTAAGTTCTGGATAACGTCATTTCTAACACTGATCATAGAAATAGTTACTAAAGTAAATATCAGCTAACAAACTCACACTCTAACATACAGTAAGAGCATGACTTCAAAGGAAGAAATGCAAATATACATTTAGGAAGGATGCAATTCATTGCCTATATATAAATTTAATCATCTCTGTATAAAGAATAAATGTAAAATGCAGATGTCAGCTAATGGATATTAAATTATTATAGAGGACAGGAACAGAATCATTCACCTATAGAGATCAGTAAAATTAACAAGTCTATGAAGAATCTTTAATATGACAAAGATCGAAGAGTTAATAAAACAGGCAGCAATAAATAAGGAGAAAATTACTAGAAGTTGTTCTCAACATTATGGAAAATTCCAGTGCACTGTATGCTTTTCCCAACCGTGCAGATGCTACTTGATTTGGAGGGGACAGTGCAAACATATTCATAAATGTACCCTAAATGTCACAATGCAAAAAAGATTGGAAACAGAAGCCAAATGTCTCTTAGTCTCTCTAGTGGTTCTTGTCACTGATACAAAGCAGTAAGAGTTCCACTGTTGTGCTGATTTCTCTCAAAACTCAAAGTGCTTTCTATAAGTATATTTTCTCATCTTTCCAAAATTATTATGAAATAAAGAAAGCAACTTTTGACTCAGGACCCTCAAGGACTCACAAGTGATTGAGTGGCAGAGAGATCATGGAGAGCCCAACATTCATTCCAGAGCTTTCCTTCCGCAGACTCAAATAGGCCACCTATAATAAGTGCTGAGAACTCATCAAGGCTTTGTGGATAGAATAGAGGAACAGAGAGATAAGCTTCCTGCCCTGTTGCAGGAGATTGAAGCAAACAACAACAAATAAGATCGCTGCAGTTACAAGGGTTAGGAAGGAGGTAAAACAATATCCCTTGGGGACAGAGCAGCCAGAACAGACCTCTCTGGAATATTACATCCTTGGACAATTTAATGAAAACAAGATCATAGGTGCACATAGGGTTTTAGCTTCCAAAGAAATTTTAGCCATCTCTCCTCTTAAGTGTACAAATCTTCAATCAAACTCTTGAGATAGGGAAGGCTGATACCTCTCCTCATCCTCATTTTATAGATGAGGACTTGAGGTTCAAACAAGTTAAATTACTTCCTAGGTCTTTCCAAGTAAGGGGAGATCCAATATCTGACTCTCTTGATTGCAGACACTGGCTTTTTGACCCCAAGTCCAAAGTGCTTTCTGAATGTGAACGCTGGTCACCTAATCATATTGTATTCTGACAATGCCAGTGTTTAATTCATTGTGTGCATGATGAGTTTCTCTTGCTTGAAATTTAGATTTCATAGAAGCATAAGGATAACTCTAACTTGCAGCCCCAGAATGTTGGCTGAACTGGAACTACTACTGGCAGGCATGCCATTGCCACTAGGAGCCATTCAGACAACCCAGTCATTTCAAACTCCTGCTTTGTCTAAGGTGCTAGTATGCCCACCTTTCCACATGAAGTAAGAATTAATTAAATCAAATTTGCAGAATGGGAGTAGAGGAAGGACACCTAAATGCTAGAGAACTTCTGGAAACGAGATAAATATTTCCATCAGCCATCTTGACACACTTCTAATAACAAAGCCAGACATTAGCAATAATGCAAGGTTAGCCAAGGGAAAAATCTCTTTAAGTATTGAGCTACTAAATGTACCGATTTCATTTTTAAAGTATTCTAACTCAAATTTCTCATTACAAGCAATTTACATGGGCAAAGAAATAAAATGTGGCTTTTATTGTGACTGAGGCAATTTAAAGATGTAGTTCTCATTTATGAGGAACAATTTAGGTTACATCATTGATGTACTTCTATGGGACGTAAATAAACTCTGGAAGAAGCAAGCTGGTCCCCAAGTAACTTTAGACAGATTTCTGGGTTGCCAGCTCAAGAGAGTGAAATAACAAACATATATCTATGTACACATGTACACATTGTTACATCCACAAAGCCAAGTTCTGCGACTATTGTGCATATGCAGAATACACGCTATATACATTCATACCCAATATACATGCACATTATGTATTTTGCATAGATGAATTTGCAATGAAAGTGACTGTAGACAGATTCTCCACAATGGAAGAATGCAAAGGGTGAATAAAAGATAAAAACGAATATAGAAGTAACACAAGATGTTGAGTGGATAAACAAAAACTAATCTCTGATATTTCTTAGTAATTGCTACCTGAAAACATTTCATAAAAACCAAGAACAAAGAGTAACAACAGAATTTAGTTTTAATGGATGTTATAATTGTAGGATGGTACGAGCTTCTCTCTCCAAAATTCTACAACAGATCTTACTGGGCCTTCAGGGACTCCTATTAAACCCTAAAGACAATTTCACAAAATGCCCATTTTAGTATTTCTCACTTAACTACATTCAAAATGTGAAAGTAGGATTTAGATGTGGACAAGTATTTAAGGAAAAGGCCACTCAAATAACTTGAAGCAAATTTCACCATGAAAAAAAGTCACAAAAATAGTTTTTTCTATAAACACTTCTTGTTTTTTATTAAGACAATGTAGACATATAACACATCATATTGTAGTTCCTAAATTGTAGCCAGACCACTTATCAATGACAATAATTTACTTCACTCATATGATAGATACAAATGTTCCATTCAAGTTCAGTTAATGCAAGAGTATCAAGGTATCATGCAGGCAGCTTGCATAAATACACAGGAATAATAGCACACCCTCGGTCTCTTCTGTGACTTTTAAGCATGAAAGCTTTCTCTTATTCCAAATTTCAAAATATGGAATAGGGAATGTTTCCATATAAAATACATTTAGAACCGTTTTTCCCCCTTAAAAGGGCATCTAACCCACCTGCAACATACACTCATAATGTATCTCCTTAGTTACAAAATCAGATATGTATTCTTTTTCTTCTCATGTGGCCAGATGTGAACATTTCAATGATTCCAAAGACAGCAAACTGCTAAATTCAAAATAATATACTTTCTGATAAATGTATCTTTGTAGTCAAAGGCAGAAAGTCGTCAGTTAATTTCATCTTTGGGCACTATTTGTATTTTATCAGATAGCTAAAAGTCACTTAATGTTTCACAGTATAAAATCTTGAATCAATTACCAACTAACCTTTATTTTCTGCTTTTCATTTCAAAGTGTATTTGGATCAGAGGTAAGAGATAAATGTCACCACTTAAAACAGCTGTTCTGGAAATCAATGTACAAAAATTTCCAGATTTATCTATTCAAAAATAAATTATTTTTAAAATGAAATTAAGAAGAAAGAAGGGAAAGGAGGAATCCTGTATATTATATCCTTCGTGAATAGCTTTCAATATCTTCCAGGTGGGGGCAACAGTAAGTCAGTTTTGAGAGAAGGGAGATCAGGCTTTTTAAACTCCCTGAGTCCAGTTACAGAAGATGAAATGACTTACTGGCAGTAACACCGTGAATAAAACAACCGCAAGCTTTCAGGAGATGAGACTTTTGGGCTCTGCTCCAGACACTCGGAGGTGGGCAGGATCACCGCCCTTTGCGCGCTTGGGTCCCGGCTCGGTGGAGTCCGCCGTCGTCCCTGAACGCGCACGCGCTGCGCACCTGCCCAATAACGCTCGGATGCCGGCCCCAGGGAGGTCTAGCAGCCAAGTTCACGCCCTGACCGTGCCGGTGGGGAGTGTAAGTCATTCTCAGCGCTCAGGATCTCTGCCTTTCCAGGACCGCGGGGAAGCAGGAAACCCTTTCTCTCACTTTTACTTCTCGTTCGTTCTTCCTTTGGGCAATTGAAGTCCAATCACAACTGCTGCGGACAAGTATGTGCGCTCATCTGCACAAATGCTCCCAAGTCCTAGCCTCCAGAAAATCGGCTTTCAGGAGGATTGGCTGAGTTCCTCCTGCGTGCAAATCCTCAGACTTTGGGAAGGGTCAGTCACGCACTCTGAAGAAGCTAGGGATGGTGCTCGAAGGGGTAAAGGGCATCCTCGCCTCCTGGGTTTTCCTCTCTGGCCCAGTGCAAAGGAGGTGGGGCGTGGAAAGCCGGTAAGGCTGGAAACCCAGGTGGCGGGGGTAGGGGATCTGGAGGTGGGGGATGATGCATCCGGAGCGTCACGGGGTCGCAGGTAGAGGTGTGAGAAGCTCGAGTGCTTTAAGTCAGAGGCCCAGTCCTCTTTGGCTGCGTGAAACAGGCGGTGCAGGCTGAAAGACCACTGAGCTACGCGGCTACGTGTCGCTCCTCCGCGTGCCGCCGGGTGCCGCCGCTGCCCGCACCCTCGAGCCACCCCCGCCGCCCCCGGTTGATGCCGAGCTAGCGGCCGCACCCTCGGGCCGATACTTGAGCCAGCAAATGACCCAGGTGACAACGACTGAGAAGAGCGCCAAGATGCTGGCCACCGACAGACAGATGGGCCCCACAGGCGAGGGCGAAGGAGACCCGGTTGCTGGGGCATCACCAGCGGGCACTCCACTTCCGGGGGGTCCTCCGCCACCACCGCCACCGTAGTGGTTGACGAAGATGAGGCCGGTGAAGAGCAGCACCACCATGGAGAGAAAGGAGAAGACCACGCACACGCAGCCGGCGGTGAGCGCGGCGCGTTTGCAGTTCTGGCAGCTGTCGTAGGCGCCCGGGGCGCGCAGATCTGGGCGCGCGCGAGGCCCGGGGGCGGTGTCCTCCGCTGGTGGCGGTGGCTGCGGGGCCGGAGCGGGTGACTGGGCCGCAGCGGGCGCTGCGCGGCGTGCGGGCAGCGGCGGGAGGCGGTCCTGGGGCAGCGGGTCGTGAGCGGCGCGCAGAGCGAGCGGGAAGGCCTCGGCGAGCTTGGTGTTATTGGGCAGGCCGTGCACGCGGCTGTCGGGCAGCGGCGTGCGGTGGCGGCACACTGGACACGCGATGGCGCCGGGAGGATCGTGCCAGGGCGGGGGGCGCGGCGCGCGCTCAGGCGCTGCGCTGGCGGCGGCGGCGGCGGCGGCGGCGGCGCGGAGCTGCAGCTGGCTCAGGCACTCCTGGCAGAAGGTGTGCAGGCACGCCAGCAGCTTGGGCGCGCGCCGGTCTGCATCGAAGTAGTTGTAGCAAATTTTGCACTCGTAGTCCTCGAGAGGAGGAAGGCCCGGGGCCGTCACCGCTGGGTCCCGGGGTCCCTTGTCCCTGCGGTCCCGGCCTCCAACCGCGGCGTCCCCATCTCCCGCCCGGCTCCCGGGGCTGCTTCTGGGGCTCTGTTCGCTGCCTCCGCTGTCGTTCGCTGGTGCCGCCATGGCATGATCCGCCCCTCATCGGGGGCAAGGTGAGTCGCCTTCCTCCCCCTACGTTGTCGCCTGGGCTCCAGGAGGGGAGGAGGCGCTTCTGCCTCCCCCCCCAACCCCGCACGACTGCTGTCGCCAGGCGGGGGAGGCACCGCTGCCTGGGCCGGGCGGGGGCGCAGCGGCAATAGCCTCCCCCTCCGGTCCACCCCACCCCACCCCGCCCCGCTCCGCCCCCGCGCGGGCGCCTGGGTCCCTCCCAGTCGCCGGACGCCTCTTTCCCCTCTCCTTTGGCCGCTTCACCGCAGCTCTTCTGGCTTTGGACACCGGTTTTTGTTGGACTTGAAAATGGGAGTAGAGGGCGGCTGGGAGGCGGTGCGGGAACGCTTTTGAGGGTGTAGCTGGTTAAGGACGTTGCGTTTTAGGTGTCAACGCCCGCAAGGGTTGACGGTGGGAAACCGGAACCTGCTTCTCTTTTTCCTTATCCCCGACACTCTCCCACCCCTACCGCTCCTTTTTATTCTGTTTACCCTCCTGTCTGGGGCTGGGTCCCTAGCGGAGCCACCTCTCCCCTGACCAGCAAGAGCTCACCGGTGATGTAATGCGGGACCCGCGCAGGGAGGGGAAGCGGCGGCCTCAGTACCGTGGCAGCGGCGTTTCCTTCCCCGGGTGAAAATCGTGATCTCATTTCTCCGTCCAAGGGCGAAAGCCAATAATCACCAAGCCATTTACGCTTTGACCTTTTATTAAAAGAGCCCATGCAGCCCTGCAGAGCGCTTCTCCTTGTTTGGAGGAGCTGAACCGTACCTGCCCCCACCCTCTTAACTATCCCTTCCTGAGATTTGGGGGAGGCTTGTAGACAGACAGGGAGCAGGGTCTTGATGTTTTCCTGATCCTGACCACAGCAGACCCAGGTAGCTATTTCCTTGGCGCCTGGGCATTGACAGAGGCAGAGGGGGGAGAAAGTCGTCAAAGAAGTTCACAAAATTTCAAAAGTCCGGATTGAAGCTAGACACTGGCATCAGTCACCGCGCTCCACTTGTCCACTTCAACTTTTATATACAAAAGTAGAAAACCCCAAACTCAATGAATAGCAAGGGACAACTCTTGATTTTACTAAAAGGAATGGAAGCCTGGAGGAGCAGGAGGTAGGGCTTCCTTAGAGAACCTGCAGGACTGCTGGGTTTAGGGCGCATCTGAGGGGTGATGCTCAGATATTCCTAATCAGAGTCTGTTTCCCTGTTTCCCTATGTTGGGCTTCACTTCTGAACAGGGAAACCTCTCCCACCCAACAAGGAAGGGATAGAAGACGGTTTTGTAAGGTTCTGGGTTCCCAGGAGTTGTGAATAGTCCCACTTTCTGCCCAGATTCTCTGCAGAAAGCAGTGAGGTGCCCCAGGAAATGTCTGTGAAAAGGATAAGTGGATGGAAATCAACTAAAGTAAAAGAAAGGACTGAAAGAAACCAGTAAACTGCCAATGTACAGACAGGAGGTAGAAAAGACTGGTGAACAACTATTAATTTTCTGTGATATTTGAAAATAAGTTTTTATTCTTTGAATAGTGACAATGATAGGTGCCTTAAATTCAAGAGACCTTAGCCGAAGCTTGTTAAAAACCACTGACTTTACATTTCCAAGATTCAAATTTGATAATTATGATTTGGGGTGATTCTCTTTTAATTTTGTTTAAGTATTTCATTTTGTGAGGATGGATGTGATCAGAGAGGGCAGGCTGATGGGGGCATCTTGGCCTTGGAATATTGCTGCAACCCAGCATCAACTACAGTAAAAGGGTTCCCATGGTCCTCTTGCCCTCTTTTAGTTGTGTGATTCCTAAGAACCTGGGATAGTGTGTTTTATGCCCGGTGTTAAACTGGGTCCTTCTGCTGTGAGCCTTGATTGGCTCTGTGTGGAGAAGAAGCAACATAATACTGGTATAAGAAGAAATGTAATAGCATAGCACCCAGAAGAGAAGCATAGAAATAGGAGGGCTCATGTTGATCACATTGTTCCTCCTGCCCAGTCAGGGCTTCGGACATGTGCAGCCGCCAAGACAAAAGTGGCCAAAAGGTGACAGCAAGAGTTCTGAAGCCCTGTATGTTTGGATACAGCATGCATTTGGGCAAAACATTTAAGATTTTGCAGCCTCACTGTAGGACACATCCCACCAGGGTTTCTAATCCTCTGCATTATTGGAATTTTGTGGTGGGTAATTTTTTATTGTGGGTGCCTCTCTGTGCATGGTCAATGTTTAGCACCATCTCTGGCCTCTACCCTCTTGATATCAGTAGCAGTGCTTCCCAGTAGTGACAATCAAAAATATCCCCAGGTGAGGACCATGGGGCTGACACCAAAATCAGAGTTCATTAAAGTGAAATCAAAACCAGAAACATCTTCTGATTCCCATCTAATATAAGCAAATAGCATTACCAAAGTAATTATTCTTAGCCACGGGCATTTTTCTATAGTTCATGATAACGCAGGTACCACTGCACTCTCCTTAAAAGGACCAGGAATGGTTTTTAATCAATAATACATTCTGTTGATGGGATCATAACCAACAGCCAGAATTTGGTTCACAGTGCTACAATCTACTCCTTGTGTATGGATAGCATTTTCAGGGCACTCAGCATCTTTGATTGTTGTTGTTGTTGTTGTTGTTATTATTAGTATTATTTACTGGGGATGGAACCCAGGAGCACTTTACCACTGAGCTACATTCCCAGCCCTTTTTATTTTTTATTTTGACACAGGGTTTTGATAAGTTGCTTAGACCTTCACTGATTTGCTGAGGAGGAGTGATATTGGCCAATATTGTTATATTGTGTGCGTGTACAAATAGTAACAATAAATGCTATAAGTATATACAACTATAATGTACCAATAAAATGTGGGGGGGAAAGAACTTAAAAGCAAGAGGCAGTATAAAAAAAAACCCCAAGAAACTCAGTATTCATGTCAGTATTTGAATTAGCTTTGCAAGAACCCTGAGCCTGCCTTGAACATAAACACTATTTGTTGAATTGTTTAATTTTTAAGAAACTGAGTAAACGGGAAAGCACTGTGGTTGGCAATCTCTTGTCTACGTTCCCTCCATCAAACATTTGAAGAATGTTTTAGTTTGGGGAGCAGCTCTCTTGCAGAGGACTTAATGGGCTTCAAGGGTCATATAGTGTGTGGTTAGTCCTGGGTGCAGATCCTAGGCCTGCCTCTCACCCTTTGTGTAGTATTGGATGTGCTACTCACTCACTGTGTGCCTCAGTTTCCTAAATTGTAAAATGAGGATGAGAATTAACTGCATAAATCTATCATAAGGATTGCATATGCTGTGCACAGAATACACAAAGAACAGTCCTCAATCCCTCATTATTATAAATGTCAGGGGTTCCTACACCTGATCTCAGTGATCCTCATAAATATCGCATGAGAGAGACTCAGAGGGTTGCAGTCCAAGGTGGTGCTACCAATGCTAACAATGGTTCTCAACCAACTCTTGTGCTATGAAAAGAATGCAGGTAGCATCTCAATCAAAGAGAATAGGCAGAGTCCTGATGTATGAATTCAACCATGCATTATAGATCTGACAGGTGTAATTAAAAAAGCCTAAAACACCAGAACAAAGGGAAATCTCATTGTAATACTAGAGGGATAGATGTTTAGACAGATAATGCCACTCAGAAGTAAGTAGTAAATCATTCAATCAAATAATTGGCATTTAAAAGTAGAAAACAGGTCGATTCAATTGGACATTTATTTGAGGTCCTATTTCAGAAGACTTTGGTGCTGATGATAATACCTGGCCTCCAGGAAAAAGAATTTAATAGAATTTAACTAAATGTGCTATGAGGATCTACAGAGGATCTGGAACACATAAAGGGCACTAGAAACAAAATAAGGAAATCTTTATAAGGCATGGGTTTTAGTGAGTAATAATGTATCAACATTGGTTCATTAGTTATGGAAAGTTTTGCATATTAATGTAATATGTGAATGATAGAAAAAACTGGATATGGCATATATGAGAACTCTGGGAACCTTTGAAAGTTTCCTATAAATCTAAAACTATTCTAAAACAAAATGTTTAATTTTTCATTGTGTAGTTTTGTGTGGTGGTGTTGGTCAGCTTTGTATTACTATATTAAAATACCTGAGATAATCAACTTATAAAGCAGAAAGGTTTATTTTGGATCACAGTTTTTGGAGGTTCCAGTCCATGGTCAGTTGTCCTAGCTGCTTTTTGGGCCTTGTTGAAGCTAAACATTTACCTTATGGCAGCCAGGAAGCAAAACAGTGGAAGAGGAATTCCAATGTCCCTTCTAAGGGGCACACCCCCAATGAACTAACTTCCTTCCACCAGGCCCACCTCCTGAAGGTCCCAACACCTTCCAGTAGCACCATACACTAGTGACCAAGCCTTTAACACACGGGCCTTTGGGTGGACACCTAATCCAAACCACAGTAGGGGTGCAATGTGATGTTTTGATAAAAAGTTTATTTTTTAAAACATGGCAGATTTGTAGGGGTTTGCAATGAGAAGGCTACTAAAATCCCTTAAGAATTTGAGATATAGACATATCTGCTCATTTGCATTTGTATTATCACTTCAAATGAAACCCATTAAGCAGGTTTGAAAAATCTTCCATGGGATCGTTGTTCTTAGTACTTAATGCATGAGTGCATTATACTGGGTGCTCCAATATGCAAATAATAGCAAGTTTTTATAAGTATGGATATCATGCAGCTACCTTGAAGAAAATTTGGAAAAGAGAATTTTAAAATCCCCTATATCCCAACCTTTCAGTATAGGTCTCATCTTTGGATTTATTCTCAGAGGCACACATACCTTGCTTCACTCTCGTTAGATTTATTCATTCACATTACCGTCTATAGTTGCCAGATGGTGGTTTTTTTTGGGGGGGACAAAATAAACAAAATAACAAAATGCTTCCTAATAAACAAAATCTAATTTCCGCATGGAAATTAGATTCTAATGTGTATGAGATAAACAATACACAAATAGAGGGGCTGGAGGGGTGGCTCAGCGGTTGGAGTGCTTGCCTGGCATGTGCAAAGACCCAGGTTCAAACCCCAGCACCACATGCATGTGTCAAAGAAATAAAGGCCGGATGAAAAAATAAAATTGATTCTCTCTCTCTTAAAAAATTAAACAAATAGATGAATATGTGATGCAATAGGACGTAGTAAGTGGTATGGAGAAAAATATAGCAGATGGGAGGTCGGGGTTCTGGTATTGGAAGAGGAGCTTCACTGCTTATTGTTTGTCCAGCACAGACCATCTTGGGAAATTACCGTTCGAGCAAAGACCTTAAGGAAAGGAGGGATGGACCGCGCGGCTGCTTGATGGGAGAGTTTCCTAAGAGAGGGGGAACAGCAGGAGCAGAGTGAGCTAGGGGAGGGGACAGGATTCGAGGCCCTGG
The DNA here is from genome assembly GCA_004027875.1 of Aplodontia rufa. Lineage (NCBI taxonomy): Eukaryota > Metazoa > Chordata > Mammalia > Rodentia > Aplodontiidae > Aplodontia > Aplodontia rufa. The sequence goes on from PVKS010034511.1 coordinate 13,465, forward strand.
AGGATGTTGGGGGACGGACAGTCAGGTAGGGGCTCACAGACCTTTCATCTCAGAGTGTGACAGAAGTTGACAGAAGTTGAAAGGCAATGAGCAGAAAGGTACAGAATCTGATTTGGGATTCAAGAGACCCATTGCAGCGGCTGGGTGTAGAAGAGCTGAGAAGGGACAAGTTCAACAGCAGACAACTTGGGCAGGAGGTCAGCTGACAAATCAGAGGAAGGAGCCCTGAACCAGAGAGCGTAGGTAAACCATTTGCAGGTGGAGCCACCAGATGCTCGGAAGTGGCAAATGGGAAAGGAAGCGCGAAGTCCAAGGATGTTTTTGACCAGAATCCCCAAAACTCCACATGTTTTTTTTTTTTACTCAATTATAATTGTTAACAAAAATATAATATGCATTTTCTATAATTTTAGTGGTTCTTATTACTAGGACCTCCGTTACATCCTTGCTCCAGTGTCACTTTCCCAGATCACCCAGTCTTAAACTGCAGCCCCTCCCCACTACCTGCCCCACTCACCCTGCAGTATTTTATTTCATAACTATGGTTGTTGATGCCTGGAAATTACAATGGGTGGGGGCTTAAGAATTAAGAATTACAGGGGCAGGACTGGAGCGGTGGCTCGGCAGTTACAGCACTTGTCTGGCATGCGCCAGAACCTGGGTTCAAACCCTAGCACCACATACACAACAAACTGTCAGGGCAATGAAAGCCACATGAACAACTAAATAAAAACGATTCTCTCTTTCTCTCTCTGTCTCACTGTCCCTCTCTCTTAAAAAAAAAAAAGAAAAAGAATTACAGTGGCTAGAGAGTGGCTCAGCAGTTGGAGCACTTGCCTGGCATGCTCGCGAACCTGGGTTCAAACCCCAGCAGCACATGCAAAACTAAGTGGAGGGAAAACAAAAACCAGATGAAAAAGTATATAAAATTGATTTTCTCTGTTTCTTTCTCTCTCTCTTTCTCTTAAAAAAAAAGAATGAATGAATGAATGAGGAATTTCAGCTGGGCATGGAGGTACATGCCTGTAATCCTAGCTGCTCTAGAGGCTGAGGCAGGAGGATCTCAAGTTTGGAGCCAGCCTCAGTGATTTATCAAGGCTGTAAGCAACTTAGCAAGACTCTGTCTCAGAATAAAAAATAATAAGGGCTGGGGATGTGGCTCAGTGGTTAAGCATCTCTAGGTTAAATCTCTGGTAGCAAAAAAGAAAAAAAAGAATTAAGAATTTCTAAAAGGTTGTCAGTGCGGGGCCCACATGAGCACAGGGCCTGTCATAAATCCACAAGTTTGCCTGTCATGTGTTCATCTGCCGTCCAGCCCTCCACATATGCATGTAAGTCTGTGAAAGGTTTGGGTTTCTGTGTTTTGTCTCATGCCATATCTCTCATGCCTTGAATAGTACGTAGCATGCAGTAAACACTCAATACAGTTATAGTAAATATTTTTTTTTTAAAGAGAGAGGGACAGGGGCTAGAGCAGTGGCTCAGCAGCAAGTACACTGGTTCAAACCCCAGCACCCATGTACACAACTGAGTGTCAGAGCAACAAAAGCCATGTGAAAAACTAAATAAAAATTGATTCTCTCTGTCTCTCTCACTGTCCTTCTCTTTAAAAAAAGAAAAAAGAAAAAGAAAAAAAAGAGAAGGACAGTGAGAGAGAGAGAGAGACAGAATCAATTTTATTAGTTTTTCATTGCTCTGACACTTCACTGTGTACGTGGGGTGCTAGGGTTCGAACTCACATCCTTGCACATGCCAGGCAAGCACCGTAACTGCTGAGCCACCGCTCCATCCCCTATAGTAAATATTTTTGAATAAGTAAATGGATTAGTGGCAGATTAATATTTCATACAATTACTCCATTAGATTTTCCTTCTTTCTTTTTTTTCGAGAGAGGGAGAGAGTTTGAGACAGAGTTCGAGAGACTCGACCCCACTTATTTTTTTATCTGGCCTTTGCTTCCCCAGCACTCAGCTATGTATGTGGTGCTGGGATTTGAACCCAGGTCCTCACGCATGCCAGGCAAGTGCTGCAACTGCTGAGCCACTGCTCCAGCCCCTAGAATTTTCTTAAGGGCTCTTCCACCAATGGATGTTCGTGTAAAATACTTTGCTACCATAAATCACACAGCAATAAAAATTTTCATCACAAAGCTTTTCTCATTTTTGGATTAATTCTTGAAGACTGATTGTCAGAGTAGAATTTGTTTCAGCCGTTGTCCTCCAAAAATGTCATTTGCTAAATGAAATTGACTGAATGACTTTACATCACATTAATTATCCTTTGACAACTTGAGTATTTATTATTTGTTTATTATTACCCAAGAAAGTACTTTCATTCTTTCAACATTCATGTTTATGAAGAAATTTTTTTAGAGGGGAAATATTTTCTTTTCTCTTTAAAAATTTCAAATTGTAAGTATTGAAAACATTTATTTTCCTATTGTTTGTGTTAATTTTGTCTATTTAAAGTTATCAACAAAGAAAGAATTAATAGGTTAATTCAATACACATTCTGTTTTTCCACGTTTTCTTGTTTCATTGGATTTTTTGTTTTTTCAATACTTTGTATTGAAAACTTTGTATCTCTGCTAAGACGTAGTTTGGGCAAGAAGAAAGCATGTTTGCTGCCTCTTCCCACCTCCTGCCCAGTGATTTTTAGAAGTTGCTTGTTAAAACTTTCAGCAATTATTAGGAGTGTCACTAAAAGGAAAAGTTCCAGAGACTTGTATTCCTCATTTTTAGTGCTTTGCAAACCTACGACACTCCTAGCGCTGAGAGCTTATGCCAGTTGGCAGACTGATTGGTTTTTGGGTCAGGTGGCAGTCACCAAGTCACAAGCTATCAAGTATCTCTGTACCAAGTCAAATCAAGACCGGATATGTGTGAGAGCACCACGAACTTGTGTTTCAGATGGGAAATGGATCTTCCACTCTCTGAATTAGCAGATCTGCACAGCAGTATTTTGCAGTTGCTTTGGCCCTTCTACTCCCATTTCCTGCTAAGGTGCTAACGTTGAATGCCCTTGAATGCCCAAACTGGTTGGGCCAGGCTATGGGGTAAATTCAGCCCAAATCAAAGACTGCCTTGCTTGTAGCAGCTCTAGAGGAGAACCCACCCTTGCCTCTTCCAGCCGCTCAAGTCTTCTGGCATTCCTAGGCCCCTGGTCACTCCGTTGTGGCATTCCCTCCACCCACTCTGACTCTTAGTAGGACTCTGGGATTACACTGGGTCCACTGAGTTAAGCGGGGAGCTTGCCCCTTCCCATCTGTAAGTCAACACCGTTGGCAATGTCCTTCTTGTGGGTGTAGAATGCAAGAGCGCCAGAGGTTCCTGCAATTAGGATGTGCACGTCTTTGGAGCCATTTCCATCAACAACCAGCTCCACAGTCCCGGCCCCAGCAAGGCTGCTCACAGTTGAGGTGACTGGCCCTTGGTTGAACTGCCTCAGCCACCACTGAGCTGCAAAGGGACTGAATGTGTGGCCCATGGTGGGGGCTAGGAAATTCTTGCCATCAATGCATAAGGTCATAAGAGCAGATTCTTACCATAGGAAGAAGGGATGAGAAACCATTCAGAGTCCTGGACTTAGCAGAGGTGGTCAGTGCTCCACCCATATTCCAATGCCCTTCCTGCTTCCAGCCCACCTTTCAACCTCCAACTCAGCATCTGCATTTCTTCCTTTAAAAACCATCTCCTGCAAACAGTCTTCTTGGAAGTCTGGAGTTCTGGGGATGTGTTAGCTCCCTGCTGCTATGATAGAGCGCCCCAGGAGGAAAGGTTTCTTTTGACTCATGGTTTCAGAGATGTCGCTCTCTGGTCTATTGGCCCTGTTGCTTTGGGTGGCACAGTACAACCTGGCTGGAGCACATGGTGACAGAGGCCTGCTCTCCTGGTGGTGGCCAGGGAGCAAAAGGGAGAAGGGGCCAGGGTCCCAATATCCTCAAGTGGGTGCCCCCTCCCCCCTGCACTGAACTCACTTCCTTCCACTTGGCCCCACCTCTTAAAAGTTCCACCACATCCTAACAGTTCCACAGGCTGGGGACCAAGTGCTGGTCACATGGGCTTGTGTTATCCTTCTTGGAGACATGAGTGTCCCCCAGAAGAATGAAGCCCTAGATATGTAAGCAGTGGCTGCTTGGACAGGTCCCCAACAGTGTGGCCCTCTGTCTCTCCCTGCTTGTGTTCTTATCCCCTCTATGTATTTCCTGGAGATCCCTTCTGTGTCAGGTCTGCTTCTGGAGGAAGCCAAGCTAAGACCCTGGAGAAAGCTCTGAATGGAGAGGAGAGCAAAGAATGTGTAAGCACGTCTGCAAAAGCTTTTTTTGTTGAAGCCCCTTGAAGAAAAACTGAGCTGGGGCAAGTGTAATAGTGAGCCCCGGACACACCTTGAAGTTGGTGTCTCATTTCCAGAGTGTACACTGGGGAGATCCCGAGCCACGCAGAGAAGCAAGAGTGTGACGTAATGACAGTGGCAGAGCAGGTCCAGGGACACAGATCATTCTGCCACCAAGTGTCTAGTCCCCTGGTCCTGCGGAGCACTCCAGTAGGTCATGCTAACCTTTCTGAACCTGAGGTGGGAGCAGAAGTATCTAAGAGCTTTCAGAATGGGGTCATGGCAGAAAGAGAGACGAAGCAGATGAGTCAAAGAGCCAGAAGCCCCCATAGAGCAGCATTAGGTAGAGTAGGAACAAAGGCATATGAGGGTCATGTGAGCAGTGGCCAGCAGGGACCTGTGCACTCCTCTCACCTCCTATCCCTCCCTTCCTCAAGGCCAGGTGCTGTCCAGAGAGAAAGGAAGCCATAGAGCCGGGGAGCGGGAGGGGGGTCATATCCAGATCTGAGCAGTTACCTCCAAAAAGGTGGCAGTGAAGTGACTGAGCCCTTGGCAGAATTAAGTTTGTGCTGTTGCTGTCACTTAAGAGAAATGGGCAGTTCATAAATCTGAGGATAAAATATTACACTTGTCACTAGAGAAGGTATTTTGTTTCCTGTTGTTTGAAATGTGGTCCTTTCATATTGGAAACGACCATAGAGAAAGCAGATTTATTAGATAATGGGGAATAAGAGAAATATATTAAACCAAGGTCATGTGTTTCCGCACATACGTATATGCACACAGCGCTCCCCTGAGCTTCGCTCTTAAGGAAGAGAGAAGGTGAGAACCATCCAGAAAGGATGCTGGGGAGGTCCCACTCTCAGGGAGTGGGTAAAGCTGGCCCTGTTGAGGAAGGATCTGCAGGAAGAAAGGAGTCAGAGGGAAGCGCCCTGACTCCCTCCTTTGGGCCAATGAACCCAGACAAGTGAGGTGGAACCCGAAAACTTATTCTGTGATATGAAAGAAGTCTTGCTGATTTTGTTTATTATAATAATAACAGCATGGTTATGAAAAGAAATTCATGTGCCCTTCTGTAAGTGCATCGTACAATGTTACAGGAAAAGGGCATGATATCTTGAATTTGCTTCCAAATACTCCAGCAAAGGAAGTAGATAAACACATTTAGTAAGAAATCAAGAGTGTCACTGTATGAAAATAGTTGAGACTGGGTGGTAAGAATGCAGGTGCTTGCTGTCTTTTGTGAAAATGCTCATAACAGTCATTAATCTGCACAGACTCAAAATTGACATCATTATAAAAATAGCACTAGTAATGCTTTTTTTTTAAGACCCCCACTAAGTACTTTAGTCTGGGAAGATTAGAGAAAACAATCTTGAGTCCAGCTTTCCTTTTGCTTCAGTCTCTTCTTCTCTCCTCCTTTAAGAAATCAAGGAAGTGCTGAAGGGGACAGGGCACACAGGAAACAGGAAGGAAGATGCAGGCTTCAGAGCTCTCTACAGTGCAAGTTCCAAGAGTCCTTCCCCTTCTGCCTTTTCTCCCTGGGTGGTGCTTAGCCTCAGAGTCTGGAGCCCTGCCCTTATAGCTCTCCACTTCCATACTCTCAAATCCTGGAATGAGTGGATCAAGAGAGAGGAAAAGGAAATGTACAAGTGTCAATTCTATCTGGGCAGAATGGGAAAATTAGAAGCTTCCTCTGCCGTAGATTTAAATAATTGTGTCTCTTCTTTACAGGGTCTATGAAGCTTTTTGCTACCCAGATATCTGCCTCTCTCTCTCTCTCTCTCTTTCTCTCTCTCTCCTCTTCTCCCCCTTTTTTTCCTGGTACCAGCTATTGAACTCAGGATTGCTTAACCACTGAACCACATTCCCAGCCCCTTTTTTTACCTTTTATTTTGAGACAGGGTCTCATTAAATTGCTCAGGGTCTCACTAAGTTGCAGAGGCTGGCTTTGAACTTGCAATCCTCCTGCCTCAGCCTCCAGAGCCACTGCAATTACGGGCATTCAACACCATGCCTGGCTCTCCAGATCTTTTTAAAGTTTAGAGATACAGGTCTGCGGGACTTGACTATTCTCACTTGGGAAAAATCCATGGCCTTAGATTGACACCATCATCTCTGGGAGCCATTCAAGAGCTCTTACTTTATGTCAACCAGCTTCAGGCTCAATTCTAAAACAACTTCTTCCTCTTATATCATCATGACAATGATATGAGCTTGCAGAGGCCATGCATGCAATGAATGAGCCTTTCTTTGAAAAAAGTTTTTGCAGCGGGAATTCTTTGAATCAAATCTGTGTCATTGCCAGAAACATTTTCCCCTCTTATAAATCTACTCCTTTATTAGAAGCTGTGAAAATACTTAGAAAAGTTATGTTAAAGTTATAAAAGTGCTTTCTCTGAGCTATAGATCTTCTCTGAGAGACTAAAGTAAGGCATAGACTTTTAGTAAAAAGAAATGCAGTTTTGTGGATGCCACAAATAAGAGTAACTAAAGCTGTGATTGAATTGTCTTTCTTATCATTATTTGTTTTGCTGCTTCTATCACAGCAGTGAATCCCAAAACTAAAGGCTTTTGGAGTGCTGAGAAACATTAAAGGTCTCAAGTTCCAACCTAACATCGGGGGTTGTCTTGACCTCATGGACAATAAAAGACAAAGATGGAGTAAATCTACACATGCAGTGTTTAACTGTGTCTTCAGATGGAGTAAGTCTGTACATGCAGTATTTAACTGTGTCTTCAATGGAGTAAGTCTATACATGCAGTATTTAACTGTGTCTTCAGATGGAGTAAGTCTACATATGCAGTATTTAACTGTGTCTTCAGATGGAGTAAGTCTATATATGTAGTATTTAACTGTGTCTTCAATGGAGTAAGTCTATACATGCAGTATTTAACTGTGTCTTCAATGGAGTAAGTCTATACATGCAGTATTTAACTGTGTCTTCAATGGAGTAAGTCTATACATGCAGTATTTAACTGTGTCTTCAGATGGAGTAAGTCTATACATGCAGTGTTTAACTGT
>PVKS010034512.1:0-20842 GCA_004027875.1 Aplodontia rufa
AACTTTGAGTTTCCTTTATCTAATTAAACTGTCTACTCAGATATGTGAAGAGAATCCCGAAACACAAAAAGAATCCTTTTAGAATCAATAACACTTCCCTCCTGGCAGCTTTCCCATTGTACCTAACACCTGTGGTTTTGAAAGCACTGATCTGCCAGGCACGGTGGTGCACATCTGTAATCCCAGCAGCTCAGGAGGCCGAGGCAGGAGGATGGCAAGTCCAAAGCCAGACTCAGCAAATCAGTGAGGCAATAAACAACTTAGCAAGACCCTATTTGAAAATTAAAAACAGAAAGGGCTAGGGATGTGGCTTGGTGATTAAGCACACCTGGGTTCAATCTCCAGAACCCTGCCCCTCAAAAAAGTAAATAAATACAAAAGCGTTTATCATATCACTTGCAAAGATTTACCTAGATGATAACTGCAACTTAGCTCTAATGCACCTCTGCATTGCATAAGAAATACCACTTTTTTTTTTTTACAAAGATGTAAAAAAAAAAAAAAAATGAATCCCCTGCCCCAGAAGAGCCCACAGCTTGGGGTGGGGGGTGGCAGGTAAACATGTTGTAATATGGGACAGACTACAGTGAAACTTATAAATAGCTACTAATTGCCTGGGAGAGTTGGGCAAGTTTTCACAAAATGCCACAGGCACACAATCTTGAAGTATGCCAAAAAGAGAAAAGGAAAAGACATTTCAGATAGAAGAAAGAGTACAAATGCAACAGTAAATGCAAAAGAATGAGGCATTTAAGAAACAAGCAATTTGACTTGGTCACAACTTAAGGATGATGAGTAGAAATAACAGTCAGAGCATGAATACCATGCAAAGGAATTATAAAATTTTAATTCTAGAAGATTTAACAATGACTTTTTTTTTTAAAGAGAGGGAGGGAGGGAGGGAGAGAGAATCCATTTTATTTAGTTTTTCATGTGGCCTCTGATGCTCTGAAACTTCGTTGTGTACGTGGTGCTAGGGTTCAAACTCACGGACTCATGCATGCCAGGCAAGTGCTCAAGCACTGAGCCACTGCTCCAGTTACTAACAATAACCTTTAAAAAAAAAAAAAAAAAAGAGGGACAATGGGAGAGTGAGAGAGAGAAAGGGAGGGAGGAAATCAATTTTATTTCATTTTTCATGTAGCTTTCATTGCTCCAAGACTTTGTTGTGTTCATGGTGCTGGGGTTCGAACTCACATACTTGCACATGCCAGGCAAGTGCCGTAACCACTGTGCCATGGCTCCAGCCACCTAACAATAACTTTTAAATGAAGGCAATGACATTATATTTCCACCTCAGAAGAAAAACTCCAGTGGCAATATGGAAGGCAGAACAAAGTAACAAAGGAACAAGAGACAATAAAAAAGCAGTAAATCAGTTATAGATACATAGCTCGCATGAGAAGAAAAGGGTCAGTGATAACTGGAATAAAGCAGCAGCTGATTCAAGAGGCCTTTGGGGGGAATCTAAATAAAAGGACACATTTGCAATAACATATTTATGTTTCCCAAAAAAACTTCACGTTCTTAAAATTCACATTAAAAATAACATGGAGGGGCTGAAGCAGTGGCTCAGCTGTTGCGGTGCTTGCCTAGCATATTCGAGGACCCAAGTTCAAACCCCAGCACCACATACACACAACAAAGTCTTGGAGGAACGAAAGCCACGTGAAAAACTAAATAAAATTATTATTCTCTCTCTCTCTCTCATTGCCCCTCTTTCTTTTAAAAACAATTAAAATAAAATAAAAATAACATGGATTAAGAAAAAAAGGAGTTGGGTGCAGAATCTTTAAAACCACAGCAATAAAAAAACCAAAAATCCAAATAAAAATATTAACATAAAGTTATGCTGAATAACACAATAATAAGTTGAGTTTTTAAAGGTACAGATAAAAGTAATAGAAAAAAGTAGTATTCGAAGCTAAATGATGGAAACGGGAATATTTACAAAGATCTAGGGCACTGTATAGTTAAATTTTTTCCAACACAGATAATTCACCAAACTGAATCAAGAGGAAGAATGCAAACTAAATGAACAGTACACAGTGTTCTTCTGTACCATATAAAAGTACCATTTTCTTCTGTAGCTTGCTACTTTTAGATTCAAACGCCACTACTTCATGACACAAAATGTTAATATGATGGAAATGGCATACATTTCCCTATCTAATGATACTATATAAGCCAATTTATGTTACAGAAATAAGCACTATATGGACTGCAACTAATGATGGCCTTATAACATAGGTGGTAGTAAAGGGAAGAAAAGACTATGACCATACCAAGTTTCCAATTAGAAAAAAAAAAAGAATAGTTATGTAGTATATAGGTTGTGTTAAGAATTTTAGTCTTTATAATATATGGGATTTTTAAATGGGAAAGTGGTACAATCATACTTAAGAGGGCCCTGGAACAAACCCAAAAGGAGGCTAGCAACAGAGACTAAAAATGGTCAGAAGGAAAGAATAGCAACTAGTAAAAAAGGTCAGAGAAGCCAAGAGAAGAAAGAATTCCAAGAGTTCCAAAGAAGGTCCAACATTACAAAGAAACAAGAAAATGAAAAATGAGGTAAGAATCAATTTGGTGATTGCAAAGGTAAGCTTTTACAGCCTTTGAGGGGGTGGGTAATAAGGGCTGGATAATGTCATGAGGATGGGATCCCCATAACAGCACTGATAGTTTTATAAGAAGAGGAAGAGAAATTAGAGCTTGCACTATGCTGGATCTTTCACCACGTGATACTTTCACATGTTGGTACATTAGATCTCTTTGAATGTATTCTAAGTGAAGAACTGAATTCACAATAAGTTTAAACTTTAGTTACATGTAGCAAGTACATCACAGAAATGTAGTGGATTGAAAACCAAGAAAATGAGAAAACAAAAAGTCAAAAAGTAAGATGGTAAAGCGAGAGCAACACTCTGTCAGGAAGGGAGAGCTGATCGTAATTTTACTAAAGAAAATTATTATGAGTTAGTTTATAATGCATGAAATTCTATTTAAGAGAACAGCTTTCTAAACATAATATCACTGACTTCTCTTATTTCCCACCAGCAATAATTTTCCCTAAAATTCTAATCTTTATTAAAGATTGCCTTACAAATAATACTAAAGGATCTCAGCTTATTGCGCATGTAAAATAGGAGCTTGCTTGTGACATCATTCAGAAGGATATGAAAGAAAGTCATCCTGAAACTAGATAAAGGATAAATAATAACAAGTACTAAATAGTTCCTAAGCATACTATACCTGGGTTTTAAAATGAATACTTAAGGGGTGGAGTGGTGGCTCAGCAGTTATAGCACTTGCCTGGCATGCACAAGTACACGAGTTCAAACCCCAGTATCATGTACGCAAAGAAGTCTTGGAGTAGGGAAAGCCACACGAAAAATTGAATGGAACTGATTCTCTCTCTCTCTCCCTCTCTCTCTTTCACACACACACATAGTGTCCCTCTCAGTTAAAAAAAAAAAAAAACTGATTATAATGAGGGAACTGCAGCATGCTATTATGAAATCCTTTGTGATCTTTCTAATAAAAATTATTTTTTAAAAAATCCATATACTGGGGTTGGAGCAGTGGCTCAGCGAGTACACGGGTTCAAACTCCAGCACCCACATACACAACTAAGTGTCAGAGCAATGAAAGCCATGTGAAAAACTCAATAAAAATTGATTCTCTGTCTCTCCCTCTCTCACTGTCCTTCTCTCTTAAAAAAAAAAAAAATCCATATACTGAGCTGGAGCAATGGCTCAGCAATTAAAGTGCTTGCTGGGCATGCACAAGGACCTGAGTTCGAACCCCAGCACCAAGTACACAGCTAAATGTCAGAGAAATGAAGGCCAGATGGAAGAATAAATAAAAATTGATTTTCTTTTAAAACAATCCATATACTGACATAAGAAAGAAGGAAAAAAATTAAACTACATCTTAGAAGAATATACACATAATACAGGAGAAGGGGCCAGAGAAGACTCACTTTCCTTTATACCATTCAGCATCATTTACATTTTTAAGCAAATGTATTGATGCGTACTGATGCAGTATCTTTAAATTTTTTAAGAATACTGTTCAACAGCTACATGTTCCCCTCACCTAAAATGTGAACTCGGAAAATGATTCCCTCTAGACCTATGTAACTTGATCAAAAGCACAATAAATCTGAGTGACCAAAGCAAAAGATGGCAAAATATTAATCTCTTTTGTTGGAATCCCCCCATTTTCCAGATTCATTTTCTAGGTCACTCACCCATTACTGTCCTCTCCTAGATTCTTTCTACTACTTAATAATATTTACTTAAGGGGTTGGAGCCATGGCTCGGCAGTTACGGCACTTGCCAGGCATGTGTGAGTACACAGGTTCAAACCCCAGCACCCACATCATGTACACAACTAAGTGTCAAAGCAACGAAAGCCATGTAAAAAACTCAATAAAAATTGATTCTCTCTCTCTCTCTCACTGTCCCTCTCTCTCTTTAAAAAAAAATATTTACTTAATATCCCATTAGCTGACTATCAAATTCCCCCATATCAGTAACAATCCTCTTCCACAGCCCTCACCCTCAAAGGTGCCCCATTTGCCTCAGCCTCAATCTCAACTCAGCAAATGATCTTGCCTCAAACTATCCTGAGAAGCTGAGACAGGACACCAGGAATAAGCTGAGTTATTAAAACATATCTATGGCCAGGACCTAGTCTCCTCATTCTTTTAATTTTTTTTCCTCTCTTTTGATATCCTTCCTTTCTTTTTCTTTTCTTCTCTTCCCTCTCACATTGATGATTAAATTTGGGGTCCCATTCATGCTAACCAAGCACTCCACCACTGAGCTACCATTCCCTTTTTTAAAATGTTATTTTAAGACAGGGTCTCACCAAATTGCCCAGGCGGGCCTCAAACTTGTGATCTGTCTGCCCAGCCTTCCAAGTAGCTTGAGATTTTTTTTTACTCCCTTCTAACTTTTCTAGGGTTGATTTCATGAATCATTCTTTCATACGCTCTTTCTCCTAGTTTCTCTCTTCTAACTCTAAAAAATATCCACATTGTTCCCCATCTCAATAACAGTCTAACTATAAACCAAAAAGTTACAAGGAATTGACATTTATTGCCTTTAACAACTCATCAGCACCTACTTCATTTTATTCATTCACCTATTTCTTTTTCAAACACTGCTTAATATTTATTATACACCAAGTATTTGGAATCTTACAATGAAAAGACAGGCCTCGGGGCTGGAGCGGTGGCTCAGCGGTTATGGTGCTTGCCTTGAATATGTGAGTACTCGAGTTCAAACCCCAGCACCATGTACACAATGAGTGTCCAAGGAATAAAATTCACATGAAAAACTAAATAAAAATTGCTTCTCTCTTTATCACTCTCTTACTGTCCCCTTTAAAAAAAAAAGAAAGAAAGAAAGTAAGAAAAGACAGGCCTCTATATTCACAAAGCTATGTTCCCTTGAGGCATTATTTTCATCACCTAGGATATAACTGAGTAGTCTTAAAGATCATCAATACTATTCTAATGGTCAATTCCACCAGTAACTTCTTAATCTTCATCATAACTCACCTTTCGGTTATCAACTTGACTCAAACATTCCAACTCTATTTTTCCAAGTATATAATCAAATTTCTTCATTAAATAATTACAGTGGAGTGTCTCAAGCCCATCAATTCACTTTTTTTTTTTCTTTTAAGACAGAAAGGCGGGGCTGAAGCTGTGGCTCAGAGGTTTCGGTGCTTGCTTGGCAAGCACGAGGACCCGGGTTCAAATCCCAGCACCATGTACACAACTAAGTGTTGGAGCAAGGAAGGCCATGTGAAAAACTAAATAAAGTTGTTTCTCTCTTTCTCTGTCTCTCTCACTGTCCCTCTCTCTTAAAAAAAAAAAAAAAGACAGGGACAGTTAGAGAGAAACAGAGTATCAATTTTTTTATTTTTCATGTGGCTTTCTTTCATTGGTACAACACTTCATTGTGTACATGGTGCTGGGGTTTGAACCCACATCCTTACACATGACAGGCAAATGCCATAACCATTGAACCATGGCTCCAGCCCCCCATCAATTCACTTTCTAAAACCAAACTCTTCTCCTTCAAACAACATCTTTCAACTAGCTAACTCATTCCTCCTTTCCTACCTTGTATTAATAATTTAAAACTAGGGGCTGGAGCAGTGGCTCAGTGGTTACAGCGCTTGCCTGGAATGCACAAGGACTGGACTTCAAACCCCAGCAGCACATACACAACAAAGTCTCGAAGCAACAAAAGCCACATGAAAAACTAAATAAAACTGATTCTCTTTCTTTCTCACTGTCCCTCTCTTTAAAAAAAAAAAGTGAAAAACTAAATAAAATTGATTCTCTCCAACAGTCCCTTTCTCTCTTTAAATCTCTTTAAAATAATAATAATAATAATAATAATTTAGAACTATTTTTACAGCCAATCACTAGGTTGAGTCATCCTTTAATGAATGTTTCTTTATAGTTTCTCTTTTCCACTCTATATTCAAAATCTCTGTCTCTATTCACTTTCAAATCCTTGTAACCTCATACCTGTAATACCACAAAGCTAAATCCCCAACTAACAATTTTCACTTCTTCCAAATCAACCAGCCACTGATTTCCAGATTAATCAATGGTTCGCCAGAGAATTAAACTAAAGTCAAACAGTTAAGACCATTTACAACTTAACACAACTTCCTTTTCAAGCAACCATATAATAGTTTTCATCTTTACCTCCTTCCCTCTATGTCAAATGAGAAAAATCCCTCCTCTTATTTTTAGGAAAGTCATATTCCCTCCTACCTCCTTAGGGACACCAAATTGTCAATAATCCCATCCTTTCCCCTTGAAAATATTTCAAGACAACCTCTCCCTCTTTTTCCTGGCTTATTCCTTTGACCCCAAAATAAATCCTTCCTCAAACTTGAATCTTCCAGCTTTCATTCTCTCTCCTTCTATTCAAAGATTTAAAGAGCAGTCAATACTCACTATCTGGCCACCCATTTATTACTTAACTCCCTACCATCCTGGCATTCTTTGCTGTTATAACAAACTACTATTGCTAAACCTACCAGAAAACTTCCCTAATCCTTCCATAAGACAAACGTAAGTGCTTCTTTCCTGGTCTCTTCTAACTCCTTCTTCCTTAAAACTCTTTTCAATCTGGCGTCACTTTCAGTTTTTCAACTATCACTCTGGCCATTCATCTGCAGACAACTATCAAAGGCTCCTTATATGCTCTGCCTCTTACATGCAATGCTCTTTAGAGTTCACCCTCTTTGCTTCTTTATATTATACTTTCTCTCTGTAAGGTTTCATTCAGTTCCATGGTTTCAACTACTGCCTAATTCATATAACTCAAATTTTTAATCCAAGCCCATATCTCTCTTCTGAAATTTGGTTACAGATATGCAAATACCTGTTGGCCATAACCTCCTAAATGACTCATGTCCAGAAAAGGAACCCTCATTACTCCCCCAAATTTCCTTCTTCTATAGTTCCTAAGAGAACGTACATTTCTAACAAGGTCCCAGATGATGCTGGTAGTTCACAAGCCACATTTTGAGAATCAATGCATAAATATATGTGCTGCTTCAAAGCTCCAGGCAAACAAGGTCCTGATGTAATCTCCTTAAGTTTATGATATCTATGCAGCAGGCATTGTTAATATTTCACAGCACTCTAGTCTACAGAACTTAAAATCTTGCAACAGAGCACTCCAAACATTAGTTAACAAAATACAAGACTAAAGATGAAATAATGGCCATTCCAGCAAGCTCAAGTTTCTTGACAACAGGTATAGTATTTCCCATACACCCTAAAACTGAACCTAACCCAAGTAGGTGCTCAACAAATAGTGACTTGAATGGGCAGTACTATCATTTATCTAACCACCAAAGCCAGAAACCAAAGCAGAATTCATTTCTTTTCTTCCCCATAAACCAACTGTTATCAAGTCCTCTCTTCTAACTCCTAAATGTATCTCATACCCTCCTCTCCATCTGTGCTGTCCTTCCTCTCCAGCTACACTGTTACTATATTCTTTCAGGTCCTTATTTCTCATATGAACTACTGTAATTATTTAATAAAGTCCCATATCTAGATTTATTGGTCATATTGTAATACCACATTACCATCAAACTGATCTCTCTTAAAGAGTAAATGAGACAACATCATTCTCTTGGTTAAAAATAAAAGTTTAGGGGCTAGAGCAGTGGCTCAGCCATTATGACACTTCATGGCATATGAAAGTACACGGGTTCAACCCCAGCATCACATACACAACGAAGTGTCGGAACAACAAAGGCCACATGAAAAATTAAATAAAAATGATGCTCTCTTTCTCTGTCTCACTGTCCCTCTCTCATAATAAATAAATAAACAAAGAAAAGCTTAAAAAAACTTTAGGGTAAAGATTTAACTCCCTCATATGATATAAAACCCTGTCTATGGGGGTTGGGGATTTAGCTCAGTGGCAGAGCGCTTGCCTAGCACACTCAAGGCCCTGAGTTCGGTCCTCAGCCCTGAAAAAAATACAAAAAAATAAAAAATAAAAAAGCCTGTCTATGATCCAGCCTAAATATCCCTGAGTCTTCTCTCTTCCACCCTATCCCAATATTCTCTAGCCATGCTAAACTAATATACTCTTAACTCTTACAATGGGGTGACCTTTTGATAAACCCATCACAATTTGGAAATACCTTCAATCAAAAAATGTTCTTAATACACCCAACCAATTAAACATCATAGCTTAATCTAGCCTACCTTAAAGATGTTTAGAACACTCATTTCAGCTTATAGTAGGGCAAAAATCATCTAACACAAAGCCTATTTTATAATAAAGTACTAAATACCTCATAATTCATTGAATAGTGTAGTGAAAGTGGAAAAACAGAATGGTTGTATGGGTATTCACCATTAACATATAGTTAATGCATGTTAAAGGACAGTTTCTGCTGAATGCTTACCACTATTCACACTACCATAAAGTTGAAAAATCATAAGTCAAACCATTATTAGTCAGGCTCTGTCTACACTTTAGTTCTCTAAATGCGTTGTACAGCTCATGCCTCTTATGACTTTGAACATAAGCTCCCTATCGGGAGTATCCTTCCTTCCCCTTTTGCTAAATACTCATCATTTTAAAACTCGGCACAGGCACCATCTCTTCCAGAAAGCTTTGAGTGATTCCCATCCCAGTTTAAATTGAGTCTTCCCTGCCACATGCTCTTATAGCACCCCATGTTTTGTTTGCTAACTGCACATATCATACTGTATAATCATTGTCTTGTTTACCCGGCCTGATTAAGTTGCTTAGAGATAAAAATCATGTCATATGTTTATAAAGTTAGTGCTAAGCAGATTAACAAAAACTTGACTAAAATTTAAATGAATGCAGGCCTTGATATTCTCTACACAGTGGATCTCAGAATTTGAAATACATTACAATCACCTGGAAGTCTTATAAAAACCTAGACTGCTTGGCTCATCCCCAGAGTTTTGGATTCAATTGTTCCAGGATGGAGCCCAACAAGCTTCTAGCTATTATTGATGCTGCTGGTCCAGGAATCATATTTTGAGTCTATGTTATCTCTCCCTACCTTCAGGAATAAAAGTGTCTTCTAGATGTTTCCAACTCTACCTTTTACAATCATAATAATCTGCTGTGTTGAGGGTTTGTTACTGTTGTTATTGTTTATTTGTCAGTACTGGAGACTGAACCCAGGGGTGCTCTACCACTCAGCTATATCCCCAGACCTTTTTTATTTTTATTTTGAGGTACAGTCTTGTTAGGTTGTCCCAACTGGCTTCAAACTTTTGATCCTCCTGTCTCAGCCTTCAGAGTTGCTGCGATTACAAGAATGGGACACTGCACCTGGCAATCCTAATAGATGCAGCCCCATTTTTACCTCCTTCATAAAACCTTCCCTAATTCCCAACTCATTTTACTCTTTCCTCAGTTTTTATCAGGCTTTGTGCACATTACTGTTATCTTACAATATTCATCACATGCTAACTTATTTTATGATTACTGGCATTTGTCTAATGTTCTGTGCTTAAGTAAGAGTAGAAAATCTAATTACTTTAACATCTTCCACAACAAAAAACACGGTAACAAATGAGGAGGGGGAAAGTCTGTAAGTATTTGTTGATATGAATGAATCCCCACTGCTTGCCCCTGACTTTGGGCCCATAGTGTCTGACTTGCTTAATCTTCCTGGCCCAACCTAACTTCCTTATACTGCATTACTATCACTGATAGATGCCTGACTCTTCTACACTTGTCTGTTGCTCTCACTGACCCTTAGCTTCTTTACCTTGTACTCTGAATCATTTTAATTTTCTCATCCAATATGGGGCATAACGAAGAGAGAAACTGTCTCTTCATAACTGACGTGAATTTTTTAATTCTGCTGATCCTAAGACTAGTTGCTTACTTTTTTCTAAAAAAGAAAAAAAAAGTTATGACAAACAATAATAAATTTAAGTTCTAGATTCAGATTGCTGAGATGAAGTCAACTATAATGAAAAGCTGAAAAGAGCAAAGACATAAGGATCTTTGTAAAATTTACAGTTGTCTTAAGAAACTAAGCTTAATAGACTGGGTTTATGTAAGCATCCAGAACAAAAGCCATATTATGTTATTTATTCCAACAAAAACAACTTGGTTCAGAGAAAAATTCCTAGGAGCTCCGTACTCACAGATTTTTATGCACGTACATCTAACCTTCATTCTCCTGGATGCTTAACAGTTTAAAATTCAAATAGGGATGAAAACAAGAAAAGACTAATGCTCAGGGGGAAAAAAAAAAAAGAAAGAAAACTACTTTTAAGGCAACAATTAAAATACTTGTCAACAAAAATCCTTAAGAGATTCAATTAAATCTTTTGCTTTCTCATTTCATTAATCAATTATAGTTCTAAATATAAGATCCATTACAAAAATGTTAAGTATGTTCACGATACCCCAAGCAAGAGTTATACTAGAGATTTCCAAAGGGAGTGAGACTTTCCCAAATTCCATGTTCAATTCACTAGGAAAACTAACCAGATCACTCTAAAGATTTTAGACAGTATCCATACAGCAAGACTGAGTTATACCTATGTATGGTCTTGATATTTCCAAACCATATGCTATGTTCAGCAGACCAAAATCCTGAAGTTGGGAAATTACTATCACCACAAATTACGTGGGTCCTAACATGGTTATGGGATGATGGAAGAGAAAAGAGCCAAGGGTATACCAGAAAACTTAAAGGAAGTTGGAAAGAACAATCAAATAATGACTTGGAAGGCAAACAGTATCAGGCACATCTTAAAAATTTTTTAAAAGGTTAGGAACTACTGAGTACCAAAAAGATAAATTTAAGAGCTAAGGGTGTAGAACAGTGGTAAAGCTTATGCACATTCACTGCAACGGACAAAGATCTTCAAGATCCTGATCTTCAAGCAAAATATATGCATTGGAAGTTCTATTAAAGCACTGAAGTGAAAGACTAAACCAACAAAAGCAGTGTACTCTAGCTCTCGTCTTTCCAGATTGTTTTTTGTAGTAGTCTGGAAAAGACAAAAGTTTGGTGACTTTGGCAAAGTTGTCTCTAAACTGCCTCCGCAAATTGGCGGGGAAAAACTTCTCTACTTGTCACAAGGATCATTTATTAAGTCTGCTCCTAATCTGGATTTAAGTATGCCAATAAGCACACTTCATCACTTGCCCGATATTTTAAATAAAAGCTGACTTACTTGAATATTTTTTAAAATAGAGAGAGAGAAACAATTTTTATTTAGTTTTTCTTGTGACTTTTATTGCTCCAAGCCATTGTTGTGTATGTGGTGCTGGGGTTTGAACTCGGGTAGTCACGCATTCTGGGAAAGTGCCGAAACCGCGGAGCACCTCTCCAGCCCTTACTTGAATATTTTAATCTCATTTTCTCCTTTTACCATCACCATCAAATTGATTTTCAGTTTCAATAAACAGAATTTCTCTCTTCACTAATTCACCCGTATTTTGAAGTACTTAAATTCTACAGACAGGGAGAAATACTTACTATACAATTAGAGGTGCAAGGTACTATATTCAACATCGAGTTTAAACTGTTCAAAGGTTTTTTAGAGGGTGTAACACTAACACTCAAATAACTGATATACACGGAATAGCACTGCGAATTTTTCCTCCTACGTACATACAATTCTTGATTACAAAAAGGAAACGACACCAGCTAACCGGAGCTAGAAAACCGGTAAGGTAACAGGCTAAAAGGGCGTCGTTGATTTCTTGGCTACAGTGACAGACGGGAGACACACCCCTAGCGTCGGTCTGAAACACTACAGCAGTGAATTCTACCTAGGGATTAATGTGAGGGTAAGGAAAGACAAATTTAAATCGCCATGATTCAAAAACAACCACCCTAAGAGAGACACACGAAGGTAACAAAGAAAATTAAAAACCCTGGGTAGTGAAAAAGCGGTAGAAAACCAGCATCCCCGTTTCTCCAAGACGAAGCAGTCCTGTTTTAAAGAATGTACACCTTGGACCGTTCCGGTTCGCCAAGGCAGGGGGAAAAGCTGCAACGAAACAAACCCCCTAAGGCTGCGAAGAGCAGCGAAATAAGTACTAACCGGAGAGGTGGGACGTAAGTGGCAGGATTCCTGCTAAGGCTCACCGGTAGAAAATGGGGAGTGAGTGGGAGAAACAGCAGCTCTTGAAAGAAAGTGGGTCTTACATAAAGCGCCATTTGCCACGAATTGCCGTTTGCACAGGATTTCGGAATACCTCCAACTTGGGAGAGCGAGTCTGGGGGCGGAAAGGGGGCTCCACGTGGAGGCGGCTGGGGAAGGAGCAACGCCGAGCGCCAGGCTGCCGGCGCGGGCGGGGGCCGGCGGGGGTCGAGGCAGCGGCGGAATCCCGGCCGGCGCGGGTGGGGCGGCCAGGGGCGCCCCAGGGGCCCCGGGGGCGGGCGCGGGGGCCCTGCCGCAGTGCCGGGCGGGCCGCCGTCCTGTCAAGCAGCCGGCCCGCCACCCCCGCCGGCCGCCAACGCACCCGGGCGCTGCTCGCTCACCCGCACCCGCCGGGCACCGGTGGGGCGCGGGTCTCTCGAATTTTCCACAGGGGGAGGCCGACCGGGGTATCAGGGGGCTCTCCCAGACCTGGGCCACGGCGGCCGGGGACGGTTGGTGCAAGGGGGGAGCCAAGATCTCACCATTTTGCTCGGTGGGTCGGCGGCTCGCTGGCGCGGTGGAGTTCGGCTCTGACGGGCTCCGCAGGAAGCGGCGGCGGCGGCCCAGCAGCGGCCCTCGGGACGCCCGGGGAGGGGGTGCAAGCTGGGGGAGGAGAGGCGGCACCGCGGGGCCCGCGCCGGCCGGGTGACTGGGCACGCGAGGGAGCAGGCAGGGCGGGGGGGAAAGAAATTAAGGTCGAGATTCAGAAGAGAGCGCGCGAGGAGAGGCGGAGAGGAGGGGGACCAGGGGCCAAGAAGGCCGGTCGGCTCGGGTACTGCAGCCTCGCGCTCGCGCCGGAGCCGTGACGGACTCACTGCAGTGGCTCGCGCTGACCCGCAACCTCAAGGCACGAAAAAGGGGGAGGGCGGGAGAGGGAGGGGAGAGCGGAGCGCAGCGGCGCGCGGGGCGGAGGGCGGGGGCGCGCGGGGCCGGCGGCGGGGGCGGAGCTTCCGCGAGCGCCGCACATCCGGGAACCCGCGCGCCCGGCTCCGCGGCAGCAGCCACGGCGCTCTGGCGAGCTCTGGTTGGGGAGCGCGGAGCGCGCGGACCACGTTCGCCCTTCGCCCGCCGCCCCCTGCGTGCGGGGCGGGTGGGGGGAGGCCAGGGGCGGGGGCGCGGACGCCCGTGACGTCGCGTGGCGGATCCCTTCCTGTCATGTGGCTGGAGGCGGGCGGGGAGGAAGGCCGGGCGGGGAGGAGGAGGAAATGCGAGGGTTCCCCGGGAGGGAGGAAGCACGAAGGGGTGAGCGAGCGGCCGGGGGACCTGGGCCCCAGGAGTTGGAGCCTTGTGCGGAAGGAGGAGCAGACGAGCGGCCTTAAGGTGTCAGAATCCCCCAGGCACTGCACTAAAAAAAGAGGAACACTCCCAAGTCCTGGGGCTAGAGGAAATCAAAGGTTTCTTTGCATCTGCGTACCGACTTGGACCCACTAGAGAACTGTAGGGCGCATCTGGACTGTTGTCGCTCCGGTGCAGCACCCGCAAGATCACACTAGAGTGTGAACCGGCAGCCAGCAGCGCGGTTGGAGAGACAAGGAAAGCCAAAGCTGGCCGCAGCTTGATGCGTGGGGAGCCACTGCACAACTAGGGTTGCTTCCCACTCCCGCAAAGACTTTCCCACCCAGCTCCAATTCCCGTAAACCTTCCGGGTTGCCCTTTGGCAGGGTGCAGCGGTGTTTGTTTTTTGAGAAATACTCCAAGGCAGATTACCCACTTAATCCCTTTAGTAGAGCTGTATTCATGCTGGTGGCAGAAAATTCAGACTACAATAGGAAATGAAGTCCAGAAAAACGTAAGGAGAAAAGTTATATTGGAGACAAAAAAGAAAGAAAACTGTCATGAGAGGTATGATAAGAATAACTGGAAATTTTTTCAACTATTTTAATCATTCCTCTTTAAGTCTTGATATGCAAGCAAATAAGTGTATCTCACAAGGGGAAAATAGGCTGTTTTCGCTAACCACTTATTTATCAATAAGATAAATCTTTTGAGGTTTTTTTTAAAAGCTGTCAGTTCTCACAGGAAAAATTTTATTTTTTCTGTGCTGATTATTTTTCTATGATAAGCACATGTTTTCTAATAAAGGTTCTGTGCGTTTGTGTCTGTCTCTGTCTCAAGAGCTACTTTGGTTTTGGGTCAGGATAAATGAGGCAAAGTAACTTAGACATACTATGTATCACACTGACTGTATCAAGGAAAGACCAAGAAGTAACACTGTTTATTCCACCATTTGATCTGGGTTTCTTGATTTAGATGTGTTACTACTTTTTATTAGTTGCTAAATATGGGTAACATTTTCTAGATTTTTCATTTTTAACTAATCATAAAATGCTTTTTTTTTTAAAGTACTATTTAAAAATTTCTCATCTCTGCTGGGAGATAACTATTGATATTGTGTTTATATATGTCCCTTGGACATTTTCAATGAATATTAAATTATCATTTTGACTGAACCTTAAATTCTAAGAAGGAATTTGAGCTATATAGAATGCAGTAGATTTAAATTAACCCACAATTTTGTTAGATTTGAGGCAGTTTAGACTATTGTCATCAACAAATATCTATCATGAACCTAAATCAGAAGTTAGAGAGCTGGAAATGATAAAAGATTGGTTAGTCTGTGTTAGTGACCAAAACAAGAGGTAAGGCCAATCTATTTAACTCCGACTCTTCCTGCAAATCTCCCAAAGTACACCACTTAAATTCTTTCAGGGGTATAATGCATAAACTAGTCAGGCATATAGCAGATGGAATCTCTGAAGTGAAATGAATTATTCTGAATCCAGTGAAAGATAAGTCCAAAATGCAAATTTAATACCCATGTCCACCACACACACCAGGATGAAAAAGAAAGTAAAAATAACCATTGTCCTTTTTTTTTCTTTCCATCTTGATGTGGCGCTTAGTATGAAAGGGAATAAATGCCAAATAGTCCTGTTAAAAGCAAACTAGGTAAGTTAACAAGCAATAAACCCCATATTTTTGTGGCTTTTTTCTCCTAGAAAATTTAGCATCCAAAAATGATTATCTGGAAATGCTATGTCAGATATTGGAGGGAAAGACTTACAAACTAAGATAGCAGTTAAAAGCCTGGTAACAGGCATGTGATGATAAGGAATACCAATGGCAGAGGAAAGGAAGAGTGAATATAAAAGACATTAAGCAAAAAAAATTTTTTTTTGAATGACTATACAACTTAGTGGATGAGAGGAACAAAGGAAAGGTAGAAGAAACAATAACTGGTTTGGGTTTGATGACAGAAAACAGTGATACCATTAAGAGAAAAGGAGAAGTTTGTTTTCTGAGTAAGAAGAGATGAGTTTGGTTTTAAAGATGCAAAAGATGAGTGAGGGGTGTAGCTCAAAGGAGTGCTTAGCATGTGTTCAATCCCCAGCACCCCAAAATTTGTTTTTCAAAGTTTGAGTTGATGAGTTATCCCAGTGAAAATATTGAAATAGAAGCTGGAAATGAACATTAGAATGAACTAGAGCTGCCAAAATCAACTTTGAAAGAGAAATTGAAACTGATACTTTTAACTTTTCCTTATTTAGTGATAGAGGAAAGAAAGAGATAGTAACAGAGTTGCAAGGGAGAAAGAAAACTAAGGAAAAAGTTTTAAGAAAGAGAACAGTGTTTAGCGTTATGTTTGACCATTGGCAACCTCATACTTCAAAGTCTTCACAATTATCTTCAAGAAGGTATAAATAGGGGTTAGGGATTTAGCTCAGTGGCAGAGCGCTTACCTAGCACACGCAAGGCCCTGAGTTCGGTCCTCAGCCCTGAAAAAAAAAAAAAAAAAAAAAAAAAAAACATGAAGAAGGTATAAATAAGCCAAGCATGGTGGCACACACCTGTAATCCCAGCTACTCAGAAGGCTATGGGGCAGGAGGATTGCAAGTTAAAGACCAGCCTTTGCAACTTAGCAAGACCTTGTCTCAAAGAAAAAAAATAAAACTAAGGGCTGAAGATGTAGCCCAGTGATAGAGTGCTCTTGGATTCCATCTCCAGTAATGGAAAGGAAAATTTTAAATGTCACAGAACATTTTATAATTTGTAGACCTTTCCAATCATATTCAAAATGCTGTTTTATTCTTTAAAGACATCACTCATATATTTTATATAACATTTAAGGATTACAGAAGAAATAAGTTACCATTCCCATTCTTTAAAATATTCTAGTACATTATACCCCCCAAAAAAGTCCACTTTTTTCATGATAATGTTTTCTAATGTCAATTACAAACCATGCTCAATTTTCATACTCATACATAGGAAGACAATGCCAATGAAAAACAAGAGTCAATGAAAGTAATGTCTATTCCTTTTTAGTACATACGTGTTGTTACAGATTTCAAGGAAACATCAACTCCCCTCCTAGATAAAACATGTTCTAGCTCAAGAATCTCAGATTTAAGAATATTTTGTACCTTTTGATCACCTAGTCATGTCACAAAATTCCCCTGTGAGTGGGTGCTTAGGTTGCCTGGAGAAGAGATCACCTTCCTTCCCAGAATCCTTTTTTTGTAGCAAGAAGAAAGCAGGGATGAAAACTAACCCTTGCTGCAGGGCATGGTCAAAGAAGAGTTCCTGGGCACCTGAGTTAGCTGGAAAACTGGGTCATTCCCTTCTTGCTAAGTAGCACAGGTTTGAATTCTGAATTCCATCTTGAAAACTCATTTCTCCATAGAAACCATTTCACAAAGAGTTCTATAAACAATGCCCTTGTTCTATAAACACCTGCCTAAATTATAATGTAACTGAAATTCTGTGTATTTGCTATTGAGTGAACACAATTGTAGAAAACAATATTCTTAACAAATATTTATAGGGGCTGGAGCAGTGGCTCGGTGGTCACGGCACTTACCTAGCATGCGCAAGCACACGGATTCAAACCCCAGCAACCCATGTACACAACTAAGAGTCAGAGCAACGAAAGCCATGTGAAAAACTCAATAAAAATTGATTCTCTCTCTCTCTCTCTCTCTCACACACACACACTGACCTTCTCTCTTAAAAAAAATTTATCTTTATGAATTAATGGGTTTGGAAAAAAATATATACTAAGTACAGAATGGAATATGTTTTTCTTTGTTTTAAGCAATTCCACAAGACAATTGCTTTGTTTTAAGCAATTCCACAAGACAATAGCATTGAATTTGTTCAAGATAAAACCTTCACCTTTACTTAATGAATGAAACGTGAATTAGGACAAATTTTGTTATATTGATCATATAAGTTGTTTATTAAACACTAGACTGAAAAAAAGGAGGGCAGGGGAGATTTCCTAAGATTTATTCCTAAACCTCTTGCATCCACATCTAATGCGTATTGGAGGAAAAACCCAGTGTTTTTTAAGGTACTTTGTTAAAACTCTTTATACTCTACATAATAAGCTTTATTCTTTTTCTGTGCTAATTATTTTTTCATATAGAACTTTGTAACAACGGAGTAATTATCTGCATAAAGATGTCTGTTAAGGAGTTGGGGATTTAGTTCAGTGGCAGAGTGCTTGCCTCGCACATGCAAGGCCCCGAATTCAGTCCTCAGCCCTGAAAAAAAAAATGACTGTTAAAACCATGAAATTGAGGACAGAGATCAGTAAGCAGATAAGAAATAGAGCCAGGCCAAAAGCAGAAAGAACTAAAGGGAATGTCTCCATTTAAGTGTAGTAAGGAGAAAGAATAATAATAGAAAGGTGATGGGCTTTCCAGAAGTGAGAGGGCTGAGCAGTTCTGCATGTGTGTTGAAGCAGAGGAGTTCAAGGTCAAAAGTGATTGTCATGCAGTGTTGCTGAGTGGTCCAGCAGTGCAATGAGGACCAAGTCAGATGCACATATACAGGCAATTGGTTTATGTCTGCATATATCCATCAAGTTGTCCTAGATCATCTCGAAGTTTTCCTTCTGAATTAGAAAATTCACTTGTTTCCTTGGTCTCTTGAACACAAAAGTGAATGCCAAGAAAAAGTTTGTGAATCCCAAGAAAGAAACTTGATCAATTGGACTTAGAGTATATTTCCATCTTGCTAGTTTACTAAGAGCACTTACCTTATACCATTTACCTAAGCATAATAGAAAATAAGATTTTAAAGTAAAATGAAATATTGTGGCACTAGAGAAGAACTATCTGCCATACATCTTGACTAATATTTCTATTCTCAAAATCATCTGCAGGCATAGCTCCACAAGTGAGACCATGAGACCATATTCAAGACCAGAGTGAAGCCCTGGTTCCTTTTTTTTTTTTTTTTTAGGAGTTGAGTTATTGTACTATCATAAATGCATATATAAAGTAACAATATGATATGCATATAGTCTTTTTTTTTTCAAGGCTGAGGACCTAACTTGGGTCCTTGCGCATGCTAGGCAAGCACCCTGCCACTGAACTAAATCCCCAACCCCTGCATATAGTCTTAAACCAGAACTATCCCTTAGATCCCTCTCTATTCCTCCCCTCTCCCCTCCACCAGCTGCTCCTCTCCCTGTACCCCCCTTACATATCTATGATTGCCCTAGATTATGTGTTGCTACGCCTTTGCTGGGTCTAATACATGAGGTTGACTACCTTTCACGCAGATCTGGATTTACCTTCAACCACTACAAATGAGGGAAAACATTCAACCCTTGACTCTCTCTGGGTTTGGTTAACTTTACTCAGCAAGATTTCTTCCATCACCATCTATTTACTTTCAAAGGCTGCAATATCATTGTTTCTAATTGCAGAGTAGAATTCCATGGTTTATATATATACACCACAGTTTTCAGATCCGTTCGTACAGTAAGGGGCATCTGGGTTGATTGCATAATTTAGCTATTGTAAATTGAGCTGCTACGAACATAGATTTTGGTGTATTGCTATAATGTGCTGATTCTAATTCCTCTGAGAAAATACCCAGAAGAGGGAAAACTGGATCGTATGGTGGGTCCTCCACACTGCTTTCCAGAGTGGCTGTACCATATTGCAGTTACACCAAAAGTGTGCTAGTGTTCCTATCTCTCCACAACCCCTCCAGCATCTGCTATTGTTTATATTCTTCATTTTGCCAATCTGATTGGATTGAGTGAGGTGAAATCTTAATGTAGCTTTGATTTGTATTTCTCTGATTACTAGTGATTTAGAACATTTTCTCATGTATTCATTGAAAGCTCTGGTTCTAATCTTACCTCTGGCTCCTATTCATTTCCATGTGAAATTTGGATAGTTATTTAGTCCAAATCTGAGCTGTCTTAAGATGGTAGCCAGTAGCAAGACTGAAGACAGATTTGTTAAATAATATCATCATTACTTTTACCAAAATCCATATATTCTATATTAAAATGTGTTTAATGTAGCTAGTTCAAGATCAATGATAAATTGTGGTAAACAATGGAAAATTTTAAGCTCATAAAAATACTTTAGCAACTGAATAGAATTAACAGTTAATTGAATTAATGAATTGTACTTTGTTTTCACTAAATATTTCTAATATTTACAATAATTTCCACATTTTACCATAGCATTAGTAGATTTCAATTAGCAATCAGAATACTACAGAGAAAATTTTAAATGCAAAGAGAATATAGAAAAGGCATGAAGTAAGGTATCTTTGTGTCATTTCACAATGCTTCTTAAGAGATCTTTTATAAACAAAGGATCGGAATTTCAGTTTTATATAGTCTATCTAAAAATAACATTCTTAAGTGCCAAACCAAGATTTTATGTATATAACACGCTGAATTCAGTTCTTTCAAGTGTGAGCATTTTTCACAAAGACTTTTCAAATTGGAAAAGAGTAAAACTTTTTTTTTTCTGTTACTGGGAGTCAAACCCAGACCCTGGTGCATGCTAGGCAAGTGCTCTACCACTGAGCAACAACCCCAACCAAGAGGCTATTTTTTAAAGCAAAGGAAATGAGTAAACTAGAACATCCATTTATTTTTGTAATACTGGAGACTGAACCCAGGGATGCTATACCACAGAGTTACATTTCCAGCCTCCCCACCACCCCACCACCACCTTCTTTTTTCTTTCTTTTCCTCTTCCTTTTTTCTTTTCTTTGAGATAGGGTCATGTTAAGATGCCAAGGCTGACCTCCAAGCTGCAATCCTCAGCCTCCGTCTCAGCATCGGTCTCATCCTCAGCCTAC
>PVKS010034513.1:0-20824 GCA_004027875.1 Aplodontia rufa
TTGCAGAATGGCACGTGTAGGATCCTCTGTGCACTCCTGCTAGTGCTCTATCTGGTACCTTCACTACCCCCTCTTGCAGGATGGCATGTAGAGGGTCCTCTGTGCACTCCTGCTAGTGCTCTATCTGGTACCCTCACTACCCCCTCTTGCAGGATAGCACATGGAGGGTCCTATGTTCACTCCTGCTAGTGCTCTATCTGGTACCCTCACTACCCCCTTGTTGCAGGATGGCATGTGGAGGGTCCTCTGTGCACTCCTGCTAGTGCTCTATCCGGTACCCTCACTACCCCCTCTTGCAGGATGCATGTGGAGTGTCCTATGTGCACTGGTGCTCTATCCGGTACCCTCTCTACCCCCAGGTTGAGGGATTGTGCCTGGAGGGTCCTCTGTGCACTCGTTCCTGTGCTCGTTTTTGAAGTGTCCTTATCTTTTTTTCTGCAGACTGTGGCGCTCTGCCTTCTACCACAGCTGTGGCGGAGCTGTGGTTGGAATGGGAACTGGCTTGGCCAGCACAGGCACCTTCACCACCCACCTGGCAGTGGACAAATGCTTTCTGCCTGTGTTCTTGTACCCTCTCGAGCTCCATTGCACCGCTGGTGCCTCTTGGAGCACATTCCCTCCTCTGTCTCCTGGTACTCACACGTGAGGAAGCACGCTCACACGTTCACACTCATGGGATTTTAGATCAGTGCATGTTTAGATTGTTTTCTTTTTCTCAAGTAGGCACTCAAGTCGTGTGAGTGATGTGGACTTTGCCTGCTTGTCCCTCACTGTGCACGCGTTTACCTGTGTGCGCCCGTGTGCGTGCCTCTCCCCACCTCCTCTGCTGTGGGAGGGCAGGGGAATCTGGCCTCTCAGCTCCTGGTCTTGTGAGATTTAGCGTGGTGCTGCCTGGCTTGCTTGTGCTTGGTAAGAACTGCCTGCTGCTGTGGATTGAGTACCCACTGCTCACGGCAGCTCCCCTTTCCTAACTTGCCAGCAATCATCCCTGGGCACGGAGGTGGGGTTCCTATCTCCTGATCATGTGTTTCAGTATTCACAGCCCCTGTCCTGGAGCTGAGCTTCGACAGACAGACACAGCGCCGAGGCTCATTACACGTATGACGTGAGCTACACACGTGGGTGCCATAGGCGACACTGCAGCCATAGTCCTGAAAGCCATCTGCCTCCTGTTTCATTTCCAGGTCTCCAGGACACGCTGGCACTGGGGACTGGCTGGGAGTGTGCTCCTCAACCCTCAGTGTTCTCTGGAAACCCTTACACCAGGAAACTGCCTGCTGTGTGCAGGCGGAGCCTGGCCTGTGTTGTGCTGGGGCCAAGCTCAGGAGAGATGGTCCTGGGGCGCGGCTTCCAATTGCCCAGCGGCTTTCTGTTTGTTGCTTATTGATTCGATTATGCTGATGAATTTTCCTAGAGAAGACATATTGTCTAAAAATCCAGGTCAAGAACAAAGCATTTCTTGATCTTTCCTGCATACATTGAGGAAATTGCTACACTTATTTCCTCTTCTCTTTCCTTCCAGTTCCTTCGTTTTCCCTCTTCTGTTGGCACTGGGCTGTCACTTCTTATATGAACCGTTCACCTTCGCAACCTGCACGTGACAAGGGTATCTGATTAGCAAGTTCTCCAGGTTGGCTTGGTTGGCTTGATTGCTGACTTTCAAGCCACTACCCTCCCATCTGGAGGGATTGCTACTTCCTTCCTGGAAGTGGACCCGCCAATGTCAGAGGCCTCCAAAGCCCTAGCTGCATAGTCCAGTTCAGGGACAGGAACTTCCCTTTTAACTCTGAAGCTCCCGCTTCCTTGTTTTCCAGTCTGAAGTTGTGGAAGGCCGATGGTTTACTTAGAGGAGACCTCTGGGGTCGTTTCCAGGGTGAGGCCAGCGCCGTCTGTCATTGGGCTTGGTTCTTGGTTCTTTGGTGCGCTGGTCTAGCTCCTAAGCCAGCTTTCCACAGTATTTGAATTTTTTTTCTGTTGAGTTGTGTCTCATAATACTTATGAAGGTGTGTTTAAATTATTCTTCTGTGTTTTCTTAAGTTGTTTCCTTAACTCTACCTGCTCTGCCTTGTATCAGTGTGGGATCCTCTTGACTCAGCCACCCCAGCCTGGTGGCCACCCCTCTGCTTTCTGCCTAGTAGGTTTACCTGTTCCGGACGTTTCCCGTGAAGGAGCCGCAGTCGATGGTCTTCTGCAGCGGACTTTTCCACTTGGCACTGCTTTTGAGCTCTGCCCATGCTGCAGACATGTGCGCTTCTGTTACTTTGCTGTGTAATATTCCATTTGACGATGTTCCACGTCTTATGTATTCATCCGTCAGCTGATAGACATGCTGGTTGCTTTTATTTTTCTGTCTGGGATAAACAACACTGCTATGAATATTTGTATAGTGTACACTGTATAGTGTACACATTTTTAATTCTTAGAAGCAGATTTGCTGGGTTATGTGATAGTTCCGTGCTTGACACTTTGAGGAACTGTGTGGGGTCCAGTTTCTCTCCATCCTCGTCAGCTGTCTGTCTTGTGGTTTTAGCCCTCCTGCTGGGTGTGAAGCAACATCTCACAGTGATTTTGATTTGCATTTTTAAAATAGCTTATTGATACTGAGTGTCTTTTCATGTACTGTGGGCCCTGTGTCTCCTTTGAAAAATATGCGTTCAGTTCCTTTGCTCAGATTTTGATGATTTTTTTATTGTTGTTAAATTTCCTTATATATTCTGGACACTAGATATTTATCAAATATGTAATTTGAAAATGTTTTCTCCCATTCCATGAGTTATTGCTTCACTTTCTTGATGATGTACACTTTTTCTTTGCACATTTTTAGTGGGGCATTATAGTTGTACAGAATGATGAGAATTGCTGTCACATGTTCATACATGCACACAACGTAACAGTATAATTTGCCAGCATCCCTCCCCAGAACTTCCTTCCTCCCTCACTCCCTCTCTTTTGTTGATCTCCCTTTAAATTTTTTTTTTACTTTTACAGTTTTATTAATTGTATGGGAATTATTTAGTATCTTAGAGGTGCAAAATATACTTTTTTTATCTCCCTCTTATCGCTCTAGTCCTTCCTTCCCTCTCCACTTCTCTTTCCTCTACCATACTTCCTTTAGCTTGTCTATTAATTTGTATTTGAATGGTTCTTTATGTAATCTTATCCTTCTTTTATTTTAACTTCCAAAAATGAGAAAACATTAGACCTTTGAGTTTGAGTTTCGCTAATTTCACTTAGTGTGATGTTCTCCATTACCATCCATTACCAGCAAAGACCACAATCTCATTCTTTTTAATAGCTCAGTAGAACTCCAATGTATACATGTACCAATTTCTTAATCCACTCATCCAGTGATGGGCATCTGGGTTGATTCCATAATTTAGCTGTTGTGAATTGTGCTGTTTAAACATTGATGTGGCTGTAGTGTGCTAATTTTAGATCTTCTGGGAAAATACCCAGGAGTGGGATAGCTGGGTCATTTGGGGGTTCCACCCCTAGGTTTTGGAGCAATCTCCACACTGCTTCCCAGAGTGGCTGCACTATTCTGCAGTCCCACCGGCAGTTGCAGGTGTTCCTTTCTCCACACGACCTCACCAGCATTTATTGCTGTTCCTCTTCTTGATCTTTGCCAATCTGACTGGAGTGAGATTAAGTCTTAACGTAGTTTTGATTTTCAGTTCCCTGATTGCTAAAGATGTTGAACATTTTTTCATATACTTGTTGGCCTTTTGTGAAAAAAAAAAAACCACGTTTTTAATGAAGAGGAAGTTAATCTGTTTTTCTCTTGTCACTTGCACTTCTGGTATGCTAGGAAATGTTACCCAAGACAAAGGTGGACCTGCTCTTTTCTCATTACTTAACGTCTTTTTATGTGAGTGACAATGGTTTTCCTCGTCTGTTTTTGTAAGGAAAGGAGGAGAGAGGAGAGTGATGGCTCAACAGTAACACGGGTTTATTCTGGAGAAACTTGCAGACGGGGGACCCAGTGGCATCTGGGACCCACCTGCTGCTTACAGCCTCCGGTAAATATAGAGGGAATGAGGGGGAAGGATGGCCAAGGAGTGAGTTTTTTGAGTTTTCTGGTCAATGGATTCCGATAAGGGCCTGAGTCAGTAGTTTTCAAAGCAGTGATTAGGGGGTTTTCTCTCTGGCTCACATGAGTAACTTCTGGTAATTTTCCATATCCATCATTCCAGACTCTAAAGGGATATAATGAGTTTTTATCCAGTCTGTGGGTAAACAGGCATAAGTATTAATTCTGCCTAGGAAGAAGATTCCCTGGTTATAATTGAAGCAGCCAGAGAGGTGACAGGAGGTAACTTGCTTTAGCTGGAGGCAGGGTCTTGTAGGGAAATTTTAACAAGAGTTTGGTGGGTGGTCACAGTGGGGTTGGAGATTTCCTGTACTGTGGTTGACACCTCGGGGAGGAGAGCTGACAGGGATGTTAGAGGGGAAGAAATGACTTAAGAGGGTAAAGGCGTATGGGGGACTAAGGTGGGTGTTAAAACAAACGGAGGCTTTGAATTTGTTAAGGAGTTGGTCACCTATGCATGAGTGGGCCTCCCATTCAGGCAGCCAAAAACCAAAAAGACTTTAGCTTAGTGTTTTAGTCTGGGTGGTAGAATCCCATTCTCTGAGGTCCCCATTTTCTATATGCCTGCAGATAATCTGTCTCCTGCCTCAATTCTCCTCTGAAGAGGTTCTTAACTGCCTTTGGGGGAACAGGGTGATAACTGATCTTGCGTTTTAGTGCTGGTAGTGGGGCATTGGCTGTGGCAGCCAGGGAAACTCTCCAGAGGGTCTACCTGGGGGGCCTCAGTAGAAGTTGGGAGGCAGCTGCATGGAGGGTCATATTTCCATGACCACCTGGTGCTTAATGGACTCTAGGCATCTCCTGCATCAGGACAGTCCAGGGGTCCATGTTGGTGGCATTGGCAGGTGACTGGACATGCTGTTCACAGGGGAGGGACCATGCTAGAACAAGAAACAATGCAACAAAACATTATTTTCTAGAAGCAAGTAGTACAACAGTGTTATCAGCCAGCCCTGGAAGACCAAGAAGATAGACTTGTTAGAGCTTAGGGTGTGTCTGACATGTCATTTACTTGTGTTTGGAGGCCATTCACGGCTTTATAAACTTTAGTAGAGTTGCTAGGATCACATTTAATTTTTATAATGGCACAGGTGACCCCTTGAGTTGGGGAATGCCATCTGATTTCTATAAGGTGACTTTAATTATTAGAACTAAACAGACGAGTGAAAAACAGACTAAGTTTAACCATATAGGAGGTTAGGGAAATTTGTGGGTCTCAAATTAACTTAGAACAAACTTGTGACTCTGGTAGTGTCTTCCATAACCCTTTCTTTATAATCTCCCAGTTTTATTTACCTGTGGGAGAAATGACACAAGTGCACATTTTGAGTTACATTGGAAGAATCTGTGTCTTTCCTTTTAAATGCCCATGCATGGCTGTGCTTTTTTCATAACTCTCCTGCCAGGTGTTTAGGAACAAGTTGGTCAAAACTGACTTTTTTGCCTACCTATTCCTAGGTCAGCTGAGATTCCTCACATGTCGAGGATGTGTGAGAGCCTGTTGGATCCTTTACCATTCCTCTACCAGTGGTGCCATCTGCCAGGATGGGTCAGGGTCTTACCACATGTGGCTTCCCTTGGAAGCATCAGAAACATTTCCCTTTCCAATGACCGTCCTCTTTGCAGACTGAGTACAGTTGGCTTAGAGTCGTTCCATTGTCTCTTGAGTTTTGGCTGACCACACAGGACAAGGGCCAAAATATTGACCTTAACCCTTTAACTTCTGTATCCTGGTTTTGGTATTAACCATCCAGCAGGGCAGTTTCAGTCTTAAAGTCGGAGTAGTTTGTAATTCTTTACTGTTTACAGATTTATAGTTATCCCCTTTAGTTTAATTAGGATTAATAACAGTACTTGAAGTTAGTGTTATATCTTATCTGTCCTGTAGGTGATGGTGTTTTGACTCAGGTTTTTCTGTTAGAAGTACTTCTGAAAAACACTAATACAAAATGGAATGAACAAGAGTAGAAACATTAATAGCTACGAACCAAGAAACCAGAAACAAAGCAATTTTAAACTCCTTTCACCATTTCTCAACAGTTTATTTAAAAATACATTTAAAAGACTCTCCTTCTTGCCTTCCAGTTTTGTCTGGGAAGCCCTCCTGTCGCCGTGGTCAGTGTGCGCTATATCTGTTCTCCCTCTGTTCCCTTCTTCCAGCCTGCTTGTCCCTTGAACTCAAAGTGCCTCTCATGGACAGCAGGAAGATTCCTGGTGCTTTCAGTCCATGCAGTCTCTGCCTTTTGTTTGGTTTGTTTATTTACATTTAATGTAATGCATTTAATGTAAATCTGCCACTTTGATTTCTTTATATCTTTTTTGTTTAATCCTCTATTACTGCCTTTTTGTGTTAAAAAATATATATATAGTAGTATACCATTTTAATACCCTTGAGAAACACTTTTGCAAGTGATCTTGTTGGCTTTTAGGTAATTAAAATTAGTGCCTCAATTTGTAACGACCTCATTCATGTTAATACCAACTTCAGAGTACACAAGGCGGTTCCTACACACCTCCTTTGGGCTGAAGTTCATGCACATTATATCCTGGTGCATGCAACCCCAACAGCTGGGCTCTGCAGTTGCTGCTTTGTGCAGAATCCTTTATTTCATGTTGGAGAAGAGTTGGAAGCTAAATGCATACTTAGGTTTCATTTATGCTGCGGAGGTAGTTGCTCTGCGGCTTCTTGCCTCTTGCTGTGGGCTTCATCTGCTGTCTAGAGTCCTTTGGCATCAGCAGGAAGAACTTCAGTGCAGCCATCCAGGGCAGAAATGGATCAGAGAATATCTTTATTCCCCCTTTATTTTTCCACATTAAAAATGTTTCGTTCATCCCGTCTTGGGTGAAAGGTAGTTAAACCCATGTATTAGACCCAACAAAGGCACAGCAACACGTAATCTAGGGCAACCATAGGTACGGGGAGGGGGGAGGGGGAGGGAGAAGGGGTCAGACTAGGGAGACAATCTTCCATGTAGCAAACTCCTCACCCCCTGAGAATCCAGTAATACTTATGCAATAATTTAATTCTGGAAAATTCACAATCTCAGCAATTATATTGCTTGTAGGGGTGAAATATAGAAGAATCAAGAGACAATTTTGTGGGCACATTGTGTGGGCAGTGTGGGTAATTCTGGTGCAAGAACATACGCCTATCATATTGTTACTTAATATGCATTTATGATTATACAATAACCCAACTTCTTAATTAAAAAATTCAAAAGCAAAAAGTTTTGTTCAGTAAGTATCTTTATTTGCAATTTTAAAAACACCCAAATTCTTTTTTTTTTCTTTTGAAGAGAGTGGGACAGTGAGAGAGAGAAAGAAAACAATTTTACTTTGTTTTTCATGTGGCCCTCAGTGCTCCAAGACTTCGTTGTGTGCATGATTCCGGGGTTTGAACTTGTATACTTGTGCACGCCAGGCAAGTGCCATGACCGCTGAGCTACTGCTCCCCACTCAAATTATTTCTATTGCTAATTCTTAGAGGACAGGCATCATTTCTTGAATGCTGTGCCTAAACTTGCTTGTTTTCTACAGAAACCCTGGGTCCTAGTTTCTTCTCTTGTGAGCGTGGCCACAGTGTTTGTGGGCCCTTGGGCTGGCCTCTCACTGTGACAGGGTGCCCTGCTGCTCAGCTCCCTCCAGCACCCTCCCCACTGAAGTCAGGCTTGTCCGCGGGTATGTCAAGATGTGTGCGGAAGAGGCCTGTGCCATTTCTGGGCAGACCCTTTGTTTCTTCCCTGTCACAGCAGCTATAAAAGCTGTGACAGTGTGGGTGAGGTGTGAGGGTGACAGTGACCCTGAGTGGAGCTCCTGGGCGATCTGTGTGGAGGAGAAAGTGCTTTTATTGCTGCAATCTTTAACATGACTTTTGTGGAAAATAACGATGAAGAGGCTCAAAAACCAAGAATAAAAACTCTACAAAAGGGTAGCAGTCGCCCCTGATTATCTTTCTCTCCCGTGTGCTCAGACCACCTCCTAGGAGCCCTGAGGCCCAGGTTTGCCACGAATCTCTCCAGGGTGTCTACACATGTTTAGGAGCAAACATGACACATCTGCGTACTTACCTGCTGTGTGACAGGAGAGCCACGCGTGGGTACTCACGCGACCCTCGTGCACCCTAAGACCTTTGCGCTTGAGCATTTTCCATGCACTTCGCAGCTCCCAGGTTTTCCTGACTGTATCACTGTCCATGGGATCATCCTTGAAACCTTGTAATTTCCCCAGGAAGCTTGGGTACGCCCCTGTCAGGCACTTGGTAGACTCAGAACTTCATGCTTGAGCTTAGCTCCCCAACGTTGGCGCTCCTTATTTAAACAGTGCCTCACCCCTGCTTTCATTCGGCGTCTCTGTGTGACTCATTGTGTGACCCATTGCAAAACACTGTGATGGGTCCTCGGGGCCTGGACTCCTCCTGTCTTTACACCCCATCTTTGCATGATGCTTTGGGGGGTTCCTCCGCCCTGTCTTCTAGACAACACCTGTCAGCTCTACAGGACTTATTTCTCAGATCTTCCAGAGTTTTGACAGTGGTATTGGAACTTCTGTGTTCTCTTAGTGCTCATTTCTTGTGGCATCCTAGTCTTGTTAAATAAATGCCAGCACTGCATGGATTTTTCTTATTAAATAAATGGTTTTAAGAGGCTATCCTCTGCACTGGAGAGGTGGCTCAGTGGTTGGAGTGCTTGCCTGGCATGTGTGAGGACCTGGGTTTGAACCCCTAGCACCACACACACAACTAAGTATTGGAGAAACAAAGGCCAGGTGGAAAAATCAATAAAATTGATTCTCTCTCTTTAAAAAAAGCTACTATCTATCTTCTGGTTCCTGAATTGTTTTCTCTCCTGGGAGACTTGTTTGTCTTGGGTTTTGTCTTTCAGGTTGTTTTTTAAGTTCTTCGAATATCTTGGTTCCATATTTCTCTTTAGAGTAGAATGCTATGTTGATTACCTTAGCTGACCTTCAGGGTGTCCTCTATTTCCCCAGCAGGAGTTTCCCAAGGGCAGCATTGCACCTGTTCCGTGGAGAGCTGGGTGCACTGACAGAGGTGCTGGGTCTGATGCAGATGGGGCAAGCTCTGCCAGAATGACATCAGTCCTCACATGCCTTGCCTCTAAGCTCTGCTGCGAGTCAGCTGGCACACCCGGTGCAGACCTCCCAGGGGAGATGGGCACCTGCTGTGGGGTCTGAGCTGGCACACCTCTACCCGGTGCATACCTCCCAGGGGAGATGGGCACCTGCTGTGGGTTCTGAGCTGGCACTCCTCCATCTGGTGCTGATCTCCCAGGGGAGATGGGTACCTGCTGTGGGGTCTGAGCTGGCCACACCTTCACCTGGTGCTGACCTCCCAGGGGAGATGGGCACCTGCTTTGGGGTCTGAGCTGGCACACCTCTACCTGGTGCTGACCTCCCAGGGGAGATGGGCAGCTACTGTGGGTTCTGAGCTGGCACACCCCCGCCTGGGTGCTGACCTCCTGGGGGAGATGAGCAGCTGCTGTGGGGTCTGAGCTGGCCACACCTCCACCTGGTGCTGATCTCCAGGGGGAGATGAGCAGCTGCTGTGGGGTGTGAGCTGGCACACCTCCACCTGGTGCTGACCTCCAGGGGGAAATGAGCAGCTGCTGTGTGGTGGGAGCTGGCCTCCCCCTGCCTGGGTGCCTTGGGTGCTGATCTCCCAGGGGAGATGGCATCTTCCACATGCTTGTCCTAGTTCCTTAGAACTTTTGTTTCAACCTGGGGGTGACACTGCCGCAGCCAGTGGCCCTGTGGATGGGAAGGGGTGGCCTTAGGATTGCATAGGCATCCCCTGGCTTCACAGCTCCAATAGTCCACCAGTTCATCGCGGCAGCTGAGCTGTGGCCCTGGTGGGTCAGTGTCTTCCACCCCCAGGGTCATTCTCCAGATGTGGTTGGGTCTGTGCTGCTTCTGCCCAGCTTGTCCTGGTGTGATGTGCTTTCTCCCCTCCACCCTAGCATCTGGTCTCTGGGAAAGGGAACAAGGAAAGTGCTTGTGCCAGTTCCACTGGTCTGCACAGAGACACTGGGGAGGCAAAGGTTACTGGGAGCAGCAGAGGAAGCAGACATTCAGGGAACAGGGGACTTGTGGGCTTCTGATGGTCAAGGCTGGCAAGCAGCTGCTGCAGGGAGCAGGCAGGCCCTGAGACAGACCTGCCCA
Organism: Aplodontia rufa; assembly: GCA_004027875.1. Taxonomy (NCBI): domain Eukaryota; kingdom Metazoa; phylum Chordata; class Mammalia; order Rodentia; family Aplodontiidae; genus Aplodontia; species Aplodontia rufa. Next base: position 10,265 of record PVKS010034513.1, read on the forward strand.
TCAGATCCCAGTGCTGCCCTTCCTGGTCAGTACCGCTCCTCGTTCCTTTAGCGTCCTTTGCCCAACCCTCATCTTGAAGTTTTTGCCTTGACAAAGTAATTATTACGCTTACCTGGTAAAATATACCATTGGCTCTGAACTAATATGGACCCTCACGTCTTTCTCTGGAAATATGGGAGGTAAATTAGTTAATTATTGTTTTTGGGTCGACTTGCTATTCAGGCTTTTGATTTATGACTTGATTGTATTGCTTTAGGTAACTTCTAATTTTTAACTGGATCCATTTGAATAAACTTACTGTTCTCTCTCGGTATTAGGCAAAGGAAGATTAAAAGTAAGCCGGGGAGTTTAGTAGCTTTGTAACAATAGCATAAAATGTGGAATAATGAACTGTAAATGTGTCTAATTACATAAATAATGCATTTGTGTAATTGTCAAGTAAGGGGGTGTGCTAATGAATCAATTATTTTTAATTGTAGGATGCTTGATTGTTTCAGAAATATAATTGATTGTAATCAAGAATCAATTAAATGTTGATAGTAATTATGTTTATCAAGCTTAAATACATGACATCATTACAGTATAACTGCTTCAGGAAGAAGAAACGAGATGAGGTTATTATAAGTGAGGGGGAAGCTCATGTTTATGCCAGAGCCGGGAGGCGCCAGGCTGCAGAGCGGTGCTGTGAGCACCCGAAGGCCGCTCCCCGAGCTGGGAGCCTCACGACTTCAGGTAGAAACGCAGCAGGTGCAGGTTCTGAGCCACCAGGCCCTCGCAAGAGTCCTGCGTGGGGCACCTGTGCTCTGGCACCCTGACTATTCACCCATTTTGAAGTCTGGGTGGCACGTGTCTTGGGCCTGCTGCTGTGCCCAGGGTGATCTGAGACCTGGACTGCTCAGTTCCCTGAGGTCGTCAACCGTGCCAGGAGCGAGCGTGACCAGCTGGGAACGTAGTGAGGTTCCTGTCCACCAATGGCAAAGCTCATAGTCTGCAAGGCTCTGCAGGCCGGGTTGTATTCCTAACGTCTACTCCTAATGCCTACGGGTTCTTGCTGTGGGTTTTCCTCCCAGGGACCTGGCTCTCTGGCAGGGACGGCATCTCTGTGACATGAGTTGTCCTCAAGTGGCCCTGAGGTCCAGCTCGAAGCCGTGGAGTCGGGGCCTTGCTAGTGTGTACATTCTCGCCCTGTGCTGGGCGGTGGGGCCCAGAGAGGAAGACCCACCCCCCAAGGCTGAGCTAAGTGAGCCACGTGGGGGCAGGCCTGGGCCCCATCCTGGCTACAGGTTGACAAGTGTCACAGGTGTTCTGTGAGTGAGCCCACAAACCCCCACCCCAGGACGTCCATGGAGGTGTGGTGTTTCCATTTTCCTCCCCCTCCTCCAACGCTTTCTAGAATTAATAGGCCTTGTTTATCACAAGGGTCTGCCTTGGCCCCTGGCTCTCTGGATCACCCGTGCCCAGCAGGCCCCGCAGCCTTGGTTGCCCGGGCTTCACAGACGTCCTGGTCTGCTGCACTCTGCCATAGCACCTCACCTGGAGCTCGCTCCACACTTCGCTGGGCTCCAGCTCCAGGACTCCGGTTCCTTGACTCCTGCCTCCTGCTGGCCAGTGCTGAGCTTCATGGGTTATGATGCACGGGAGACAAAGTCTGAGATTTTGCTATGTTTAGAAACTTACTGAAACTTTGTCCATGTATCCAACATTCTGGAAGGGGCTTCACGTTCCAACTGAGACTTGAGGCTTTGCTTCACTGTCCGCAGTTTCGAGTGTTGCTTCTCAGATGCCCTGCTCCAGGGCTCCAATGCTCCATTGCTCCAGGGCTCCAGGGCTCCAGGGCTCCAAGGCTCCCAGTGCTTTAGTATTTCAGGACTCCAGTGCTCCAGGGCTCCAGAACTCCAGTGCTTCAATGCTCCAGGGCTCCCAGTGCTTTAGTATTTAAGGGCTCCAGGGCTCCGATGCTCCAGTGCGCCAAGGCTCCAGGGCTCCATTGCTCCAGGCCTCTTCCAGGGCTCCCGTCCTCCCCCAGGGCTCCCGTCCTCCCGTCTTTGTGTCTCTTCTTAGTGATTGCTCCCTTGCCTCCTCTTTCCCTTCCCTCCTCCTTTTGGAGGTTGGATCCTTGGACTGTGGACGGATGCTCAGCTCTCCTCATGTTTTTACCCTTTTGCTTTATTCTACTTTATAAGCTGACTTAGCATTGTATTTTCAATGTTTAGTATCCTGCTTGGAATTCTCCAGAGAGTTTTTCATTTTCTTTAACATTCTTTTTTCATAGCATATTGCTCTTTTATAGATTCATTTTCTGTTCTTTCTGAAAAAATTTGTTAATTTCTTTAAAAGTTCTTCTTAAGTTCTGGTTCTTTCTGTTTTTGGTTTTGGGGTCTTTCTTTCCACCCTAGAGATTCTCCCCAAGCACCTGGGCATATTTGGACATCCTGTGCAGATCAGTGGGCTTGCTGGGCTGTGGCTTCACTCTTAGATGCTGGCAGGGAGTCAGCGATTACGTTAGGAAGCCCCGGCTGGTGGCCCTGCAGGTCTTTGTCCTTGTGCTTGTCAGTTTCCTTGGGGAGACGTCTTCAGTTCTGCTTTCTGGATGTGAGGCAGGGGAGGGGACAGTGTCTCCATCCCCGCTTCTTCTGGTTCCTTCTTGAAAAGCTTAGTGTGAAAGGTGTTAAGTGGGGTCCCTGCAGAGTGGATGCTGAGGAGGGTCCAGGAAGCTCAGAGCAGGGAGAGGAGGGAACCCGTGGAGAGGGTGGCCTGGAGGGAATGCCCCAGTCTGAGCAGAATCGCCTCTGGAACCACCTGCATCCTGCATGGAGGACAGTGGGTGGCAGTGGCTGAAGCACTGGGACACCTGAGCGGGAGCGGCTACTGCCCACACCCATAAAAGCCCCTATGAGTGTCTGCTTCCTCATTCTGACATGCCTGAACTGGTGGCACACACTGTCCCCCAATCCTGAGAAGGCCCAACGCACGTGGGCACTGGGTGCATGCTGGCATCCTGCCCTGCAGCACGAGGTTTGGCGCCTCAGGGTGACAGGCTGCTTAGGAGTTGAGGACTTCAACCACTTTAAAACCAGAGCGGTGCTTTAACCCCCTGCCCCCACCCCCACAGAGCAAAGTTAAACATGCTGAGATCCCTGGCCCGTCCCTGCTTCACTCTGTCCCTGCTGCTATGGGGTTGGTTCCTGGACCCCTGGTTCAGAGTTCTCCCGGTAACCTTCCAGGCCTTCTCTGTCCTGAGTGGGCCTGGTGCATCCTCTGCCATCCCTGGTGGCTGCATCAGGGCCTCATCCTGTGCCCTGGCACAGCTCCAGTGCAAAGTCTTTGTCCCTTGGCCTGGCTCCTCCCTGGGCTCTGGCTCCTCATCAGCAGGAGCTGGGAGTCGCTTTTCCTGTTGGGGTGATTGACTGGGAGGGACTTGGAATCACGAGCCTTTCCCCAGGTGCCCCGGGGGTCTAGGACTCCAAAGCACAAGTGCTTCTTAAACAGACCAATTTTTAGCCGTGTCTAAGCGATCATGAGTTCCAGCTGACATTCATGAGCACGTGGGCCAGCTGGCGGGCCTTCCCAGGGTGACACGTGAGCACTGAGCTCTGGAGATTTAGTGGTCCACACCAGGTCCATTGCTGGGCAGATGAATCAAGGTGCACCCACTTGAACAAGAGCCAGCTAGATGTGGCACACAGGGACCTGCAGTCAGCCCACCTTGCATCCCTGTGACAAGAGGCATGAGACCATTTGGCACTGGTGAGCTGTGCAGGTCTGCTTGGACTCACGTGAGAGGCCTGCACATTCGGAGGTGCTGGGTTCACTCTGCCACAGGATGTTAGGGGGATACGACCCAGCCCAGCCTGGGGGTTGCTACTTCTCAGGGCTCTGAGGCTCTGCTCCCCCAGTCTCTCCTGGTCTCATGCATGGCTGCTCTCCCTGTCCTGTGTCTGTCTCCAAATCTGCCCTTTTGTAAGGACCCCAACTGAATTGGATTGGGCCATCTTGGTCACCTCCATAAATGCTCCATCTCCAACTAGAATCCCATTCTGTGGCAGTGGCAGGTTAGAACGTCAATTTGAGTTCTGGGATAACACAGCCCAACCCCAGTCCCTGAGAGTATAAGCAACCACTAAGCAGGTGGTGCCCGGGCGTGCAGGTAGGGTGCTGGCCACCATGATGTGTTCACAGGTTTCCTGAAGCCCAAAGGGCTCGTGGATCCTGCCAAGTACCAACTCCCAGCAGCACGGTCCTGGGACTGGACCAGCGGCTGCTCCCTCCTGAAACCTCAGCTGGGATCCAGGCAGCTGGCAACACCAGCTTTTGGGATGATAGGAGTCACCCTGGCCACCACTGAGGTGTTAGAGACTGGTTGTCCCTGGCTTACGTGGGTTTTCACCCCTGCACTGACGGTGCCACCTTCTGCCTGAGGCTGAGCCTTGCTGAACCCCCAGGGACTCTCTGTTTCCTAGAGGTCTGTTGTGCAGAGGATTGGCACGGTGCACCAGTACCTGAAATCAACCTGGATGGGAGGGGTCATGGTTACAGTTCTGCAGCCACTGCTGGCACCTCCCAGCCCAGCTCACCCCTCCACCTGTGGGGGCCCTTGTCTCCCTCCACCTCTCTGCAGAGCTGCTCTGGGAATTCTGGGAGACCCTCACCCTGCTGATGGGACAGTGGCACCTGCCACGGGGAAGGAAGTCAGCTCCCTCCTGAGTGCAGAGGGCTGAGAAGGTGAGTCCTTCCCTGAAGGTTGCACACACCGGACACCCTGCAGTTCCCCTGGGCTGGGCACTAGGGCGGTGCTGAGTGCTCCAACCTTGTCCTGGGAGGTGCGTGAGCGTGGGGGACAGAAGAGTCAGCTGCTAGTCTTCATTCGCCTTCCCAACACCTGGGCCCTCTGTCGTCTAAGGAGTCAGATGGGGCTGAGGGTGGGGTTCTGGGTGCCCTGGGGGGCTGCAGAGGGTCCCTAGAGAAGGGTGGAAGGAGTTGTGTCCTGCCCTGGTGGCTTGCTGGCTGGGCAGGTCATCTGTTTCCCACCCAAGTTTTGGCGGAGAACTTCTGCCATTCGCTCCAGAAGGAGCTACAGGGATCAGAGCACTTAAGGTGAAAAATGAGGCACGTTAACCAGGACGGTTGGAAAAGCAGCCCTCAGAGCAGTTCGGGCTCCTCAGAGGGCCTTGTTTATTTACTTGCTTTCAATGAGCGGCTTGTGCTCACATTTAGCACGCTCATTTCAAAAACAGCAAAGAGGACTTTCCAGTGCGAAATGAAATTCTTTGGAGAGCATTTGAAAAGGAAAAGCAGGAAATCACACCCACACTTCCACTCTGCTCGTGGGTCCTCACACATTCCCCTCCCAAGAACACGTGCAGTTTCCTAGTGAACATGAGCTCACTGCCCTGGAGTCTGGCCGTGTGGCTTTGAAAGGGCAGGGCCATCAGATGGGGCATCAGAGAGGTGTAAATCCAGCGTGCCCAGGAAGCACAGGGATTCAGGATGAGCCCAAGTGTCCCTGGGGTGGACCCATGTTGTCTTTAACCAGGACCCCGGTGATCCATTGCAGAGGGTCTTCAGGCCACACCGAGGGAGGCAAGGGTAGGGACCACGAGGCCAATGGAGGGGGATGCCATCAAGAGACAGATGGGCTGGGAGCCTGGGTGGGCTGCAGGACCACTCTAGACTAACTAGACCCACAGGAAGGCAAAAACCTCAGTAGGGGTGAGGATTCGCAGATCTGTGGCCCTCGACAAGGGTGCCCCAAAGGGGGCACATGGTGACAGCTGTGGATATGTTTATTTGTCCTAGTTGGGTGGGCTTTGTTGGTGTTCACTGGGTGGAGGTCAAGGGTGCTGCCAGCCACGCCCCAGGGCATGGGGCAGAGCTGCTGGGTCTGAAAGTGCTCGGTGCTGCTGCTGGAGCCCGGAGCTCAGCTGGGCACCCCGGTCTCAGCTGTGCACAGCGGCCGCAGATGCATTTGCCTAGGACAGATGGACTTAGAGGAGACTGAGGGCTGAGTTGATTCTCCGGGTGACCTCTTGCATGGCAGATGTGCCGGGATCCATGCAAACACCACGGTGGACTCTGTGTCCGCACTGATCAGTTCTGACTCTGAGCTTGGCCACCCTCCCCAGCCCACAAGCACTCACTGAACAGCGGGAATAATGTGGTCCTCAAGGCTCCCAGGCCCCAGCAACAGGCACAAGGCCATACACTTTGGGCAAGGACACCCGCTTGTGCTCCAAGCTTACAAGACATAAGACACCCCAAAGATGATGTCCCCATACCTCTGACTCAGCCAGTCTCCTGGACCTGTTGTTTGATGCCAATAGGCCTTCTTAACCTAGAGGGTATAAATAGGAAAATACCCCAGAAGGGGTCAGACAGAAACTCTTACCCCCCTTTGACTTGTGATATGAAGGAGGCTGGAGATTCCAGGCCGTGCTGATGGCTGGCGCATCAGCCTGTGGGTGGGGGGGACCGCCAGTCCGTGTGGGGCGGGCTTGCCTGAGGCCAGGAGCAGTAAGGGGGTGTCCTGGGAGCCCTGAGGGTGGTGGACGGACCACACCCCAAGGGCAAGCCTGACCTGTCTCTCCTGCTCGGGCTGTTCAGGGCGCTTAGGGCCCAGGCTTCTATGGGTCATCCAGCCAAGGCAGGCTCACTGCCGCCACCTGCAGCACTGGAGGAGCCACGGGCTAGTGGGACCAGGCCAGAAACTCGACCCCTTTCCTGAAAGACCATCATTCCAGAAATTCAGAGTCACAGAAGAGAGTAAGACCTCTGGTGACTCCGTAGATGGGTTCTACCATGGCCCCTCTCAAAGAGGTTCCAGATGTGCCCACCACTGAGCTCCTCTGCAGCACTTACCCTGTCACCCAGCCCTCCCCCGCTGGGCGATGGCCACGGCCCCGCAAGGTCCCTAGACGGTTTCCATTGGCGCCCTCTTTTTCCATGTGTTCTCCAGAGAGTAGGATGAGCTTTCAAGTCATGTTTCGGATCATGCCACTCTGTCTTCCAGTGACTTCCCTTCCGAGGAGCTGCACCAGGGCCCAGAGAGCCCCTCGTCTGAGGCTGCCTTGACCTTCCTTCTAGGCTGCCCTTCTGCGAACCACCCTTCCCCATGTGCTGGATCTGCAGCTGTTCCTGCTGGGGGTCTCTCCTCTTACCCTCTTGGAGGACTCTCTCCTACCTGCGCTCAGCCGGTTTCCTCAGCGCCCTGGAACTGATGTCTCAGCCGTCCCTTCCCAGAGGTGCTGCAGTCTCACCATTTCGTCACAGTTGCCCTCTTGGCTTTTAGTTCAAGCAGGTATTGCCCTGTGGGCTGCGTTGCTTACATGATTGCTTTCCTTGTCTGTGTCCCCCACTAAACCCAAAGTCCCTTGCTGGTGAGCTCTCTTCTCTTTCGTCTGTGGTCCCGATAGCTGGCTCAGGGTATGGAAGGCTGAATTATCAGTGGAGGTGCAGGGAAGTCGATATGTAAATCAACCTAAAGAATAAAAGTCTAATTAATAATGTAACAAGATAATAGAATTTCAATGATATACATAATAACAAAATAAATGTGTGTTGAAAAGCTTAGATGGTTAGGGGTCCTCAGCAGAAGCTTGGTTATGAGGCGTCCATCAGCGAGATTGGCAGGACTGCGGATCCGTGGGAGACACACCTTAGAGTTTGCGCTCTCCCTGGAATGAGGAACTGTGCAGAGATGAAGAGGCCTGGGAGCATGAATGTCTAGGAACCAAGGGCTGGGTACGAAAGCGGTGTTCCCCTGGGAGCCTTCAGCCACTGTCCTGCGCTTGGGCTCTCTTACTGTGCACTGCAAGTGGCTCAGTGGTTGTCAAAGTTCACACCTCCAGGGGACCCCATGGTCCAGGGCTTTGTGTGTGTGCAGGGGCTGGTGAACACTGGTCAGATCCGTTCACTCTGGGTCTGCGCAGATGTTCCACTTCTTCTGAATTTTTGCAGTTTGTCTTTCTAGTAATGTGTGCATTTTGGGTAGATTGGCTGGTTTGCTGATGTACAATCTTTCAAAGTGTCCTCTCAGAATAAAACACCTTTTGTCTCTAAGCTTGCTAGAAGGTCCCCACTTTGGCTTCTGGTGTCGGAGTTTTGGGTCCTTTGTTTCCCCTTCCTTCCTCACTGAAGTATTGGTTTCATTAACTCCTACTGTCTTCCGGTCTCCAGACTGCTTTCCTTCTTTCTCCCTTTGGTTTATGTTGGCTCTTCAGTTTTTGTTCCGTAAGCTGTAAAGTTAGTGATTGGTTGGAGATCTTTCTTCCTTTTTGAAGTAAATGTTTTCAATTAAACTTTTCCCTCCAAGTGCTGATTTAGTGGCTTCTCCTAAGCTTGGAATGTTGTATTTTTGTTTTCAATCTTCTCAAATACTTCCTGATTTCACAAGTCAGTTCCTTTTTTGACCTATTTGTTCCACTGTGGTCTGAGAAGATACTTTGAATGATTTAAATCCTGTATAACTTCTTGAGACTTATTTTGTGGTTGATCCTGAAGAATGTTCCATGTGTACTTGAGAATATGTTCTCTACTCTTGCTATCAGGAGGTCCTAAGCGTGCCTGTTAGTTACAGCCTTTAAACATAAGCCTTTGGTTTCCTTTTTGATCGACTTAGTTCTACCCATCATTGTAGGTGGTGTATAAACATCTCACACTGTTCTTGTACAGCTGTTTTTCTGATCTCGGTTCTTTTGGATTTTGATGCACGTGTCTTGGAGTTAGGTGTACACACATTTATGTGATTATACTATCTTGACAGAGTCATATTTTTGTCAATACATAATGTCCTTTTTTCTACTTTTTTTATTAGATGATATAGAGATACAATTGAGGGGGAAACATTATCAAACATTCAAGAACCAATGTATATATACTTACTTATCTAGGGCTAATGCCAGTCATGGATGCCCTGCTTGGGTTCCCCATGTTGCTGTTTCCCCCAGAAGAACCCCTGAGTTAAATGGACATCTTGTGGCGGTCAGAGATCACCTTCTGAGATGATTCCCCTATATTTGCATCCTCCAGTTTCCTAGGTGATTTTCCTAAGCCCTCCCCCTACCCTGTCCTCCAGCCTACACCTCCAAGTATCCTAGGGAGTCATCTCTCTGTTGCAATAAGAATCATACAATTTGAAGTTATTATTAGCTGAGCCGTCTAACATACTGCTTCCCGATGTATTCTAGCTTCCACAGATGAGAGAAACCATTTGGCCCTTGAGTCTCTGAGACTGGGATACTTCACTTTGCATAATTCTTTCCATCTCCATCCATTTCATCTCAAAAGCCATAATATCATCTTCTCTAATGGCCAAGTAGTATTCCATTGCGTATATATACCAAAATTTTTGTATCCACTTGTCGAGTGAGGGGCATCTGGGTTGGTTCCATAATCTAGCTATAGTAAATTGAGCTGCTATAAACATTGATGAAGCCACATCACTATAATATGCTGATTCTAACTTTTTTTTTTTTTTAAGAGAGAGGGACAGTGAGAGAGACACAGAAAGAGAAACAACTTTATTTAGCTTTTCACATGGCCTCCGTTGCTCCAACACTTAGTTGTGTACGTGGTGCTGGGATTTAAACCCGGGTCCTCGTGCTTGCCAGGCAAGCGCTGAAACCACTGAGCCACCGCTCCAGCCCCTGATTCTAACTCTTTTGGGAAAATACCCAGGAGTGGGATAGCTGGGTCATAAGGTGGTTCCTTAATTTTTTAAGGATTCTCCACACTGCTTTCCACAGTGGCTGAACCAGTTTGCAGTCCCACCAGCAGTGTGACAGTGTTCCTCTTTTCCCACAGCCCCTCCAGCATCTGTTGTTGTTCGAATTTTTCATTTGTGCCACTCTAACAGGAGTGAGGTGGTATCTCATTGAAGTTTTGATTTGCATTTCCCTTATAGATAATGATATAGAGCATTTTCTCATATACTTATGGGCTTTCTGGACTTCCACTGGTGAGAAGTTTCTTTTAAGATCTGTAGCCCATTTATTGATTGGATTATTTGTGAGTTTGGTGTTTAGTTTCTTTAGTTCCTTGTATATTCTGGATATTAGCCGTCTGTCTGAGGTGTAGCAGGCAAAGGTTTTCTCCCATTCTGTTGGTTCTCTCTTGATGCTCTTGACTAGATCTTTAGCTGTGCAAAAACTTTTTAGTTTAATTGCATCCCATTCATTTATTCTTTTTTTTAAAATTTTTTTAATTTTTTAAATTTTTTTTTATTTTTTTTAATTTATTTTTGAGCAACCTTACAAGATTTTAACAAAACAATATAAAATGTGTATAAGATGTGTATATATTCTGGACATTGCAACTGTCCCCAGGAGTGCCTCCCCCCAATTACCCTCCCCTATCCCTCCCTTCCCCTTCCTGTTATAACTCTAAAAATAGTATTAAATTGTAAAGCATTACATCTTATCTGAATTTAACTCATGTTTCTAGACCAATTTTCTCATTGTCCAGGGTCTAGTCCCCACCTCCACAGATGAGTGGAGACAATCGACCCTTAGATCTCTGGGTTAAGCTGATTTTACTCATCATGATCTCTTCCATAACCATCCATTT
>PVKS010034514.1:0-20827 GCA_004027875.1 Aplodontia rufa
TATGCAGATTGAGTACAGACAAACAACTAGGTAGGGAACAGCCTGTGGTTAGCACATTCCAACACATCCTAACTCTTTGCATAAGAATTAGGAAGCCTAGCAAAGCACAACCTAGCAGCCCTTCCTGAAGGAACTGTGGAAATAGTAACAAGATCGCTCTAGGGCAGCTGTTGAAACGAGTGAAGGGCAGACCCAACAGTCCCATGTGGGCCAGTTCACTCCCAAGGGACCTAACCCATTCTCTCAAGAAAGACATTAATCCATTAATGAGGGTGGAGTCCTTATAACTCAGTTATCACTAAAGATCCTACCACCTTTCAACACCTTTACACTCAGAACCAAGCCTCCAGCACACAAATCTTTCGAGGACAGATGATATCCAAATTATAGCAGCCCCAATGCTGGCATGATAAAGATTTCATAGCTGGCCACTAAGCATCCATAGTTAATATGATAAATGTTAGTCAGCTACATGTTGCTGTACTGAAGCCGAACACTGCACTGGACACCATGACACTTCTTCTCCGCTCCAATTTCGCACGCCTAGCACAAAGGGCGGGAACCTGATGTCTGCTTCCTCTTCCTCTTCTCTAAACTGCCTTTCCTGATAGCGATTGTTGACGAAGTTGACGCGGCCATTCCTCATTGGACAGAACAGGCCAACCTGTCATTCTACTATTGGTTCCTTGGCTGTCTCCCCTTTCTATAAAAACCTGTGTGCCTTGGTAATAAATGGATTTTGAGCTGCCACCAACTCCGTGTTACTAACTCATTTCCCTGGCCAAGCAGAGGGGGCTCCCACCAAAGGGAGTCCAGGGAGAGCCCGGTGGCCGCACTCACCCTCCTGCTCAGCTCCGGGGGACGGTTGGGCTGGTCCGAGCCATCCCGCCCGCCCCTGGGGACGCCCAAGGTGCGACAACATGTAAGCCACATTCCTTTTACCTTCCATCTTTCTTGAGCATCATTTTTTTTTTCTAAGATGATAATTTCAATGATAGCAAATTCTGTCAGAAATCAAAACAAAATAGTGGAAAGTATTGAGTTGTAAATGTTTGCATTTTTAGCTGGTAATCTGGCTTATACAAAAAGTGTGCAAGAGGAACAATGACTCTATTTGGAAAAGTAAACCTCTGTGCTTAAAAATTCCAGCAAAATGGTTTCAGTCTCTTAAGAGACTATTTAAAAAATTAGGGGCTGGGAGTGTGACTCAGTGGTAGATCCCTGGCTTAGCATACACAATACTCTGGGTTCCATCTCCAGCAGCATAAATACAGAAAAAGCAAGACAAGACAAAAATCTTTCTATCTAAAACAAACTTCATGAGAAATCACCCTATAATAATTTAGAAACATGTTTACTTGACCTATACATTCTGAAACATGTATTAGAAAAATCTCCCTTTGATCAGATCTAACTTGTCTATGAACATATATGAATGTACCGCAGTGAATCTTACCATCATATACATTCACAACAGACTAATTAAAAGAAACAAATAAACTACTCATAAATAACAGAAAGACCAATAGAGTAGAGGGAAGAGAAAAAGGGGGTGGAAGGAAAGGGGGAACGGGAAATACTGGGGACTGAATTAGAACAAGTTATATTCCATGCTTTTATAATTATGTCATTTTATACTCTACTGTCATATATAACTGAAGAAGCAATAAAAATTCAAACTAAAAACAGAACAACCTCCCTTTGAAGCACATATGGTATACTTCATTCCAAGTCATTTATTTATTTAGTTCTGTTTTGGTGTTTTGACACTTAAGGCTTTGTGAAAACATGGAGAGGTTTCTATTCTGCAGCACGGAGAACTCTACAATGATTAGCATAGAAGAGACTGATTCTTTCCACCAACAGACAGACAGAACTGGATTTATGATCTGCCCTGTTGTATGTTGTGAGACATGAAGTAGGGAAGAGAGCCTTGTAATCATGTGGTTCTTGTTCTGTCTCATTTTTACTGTCAACTACTGTTTGGTATCTTCACACACTGCTAAAGCAATTGGTATGTTTCTCAAAAACAGATGCATTTGCTCAACCAAGGTATCCATTGAAGGAAGAAAGCATATAAAATGTGGTATGTATACCCAATGGAGTATTATTCATCCACAAAAAAGAGTGAAATCCTGTCATTTGTGGCAACATGAATGGGTACTGAGAGAACTACATTAATTTCTTTTGAGGATGATGCCCCCAATGATCTAATTACCTAACACTAGGCCTGACCTCTTATAGATTTCCCCACCCTGTGGACCAAGTTCATGAGTAATTCATGATTAAAGAAATGAAAATGCTGATCACCTTGACTTAATCATCATGCATTGTATACATGAATCAAATTATCCCACTAGATCTCATAAATGTTTACAATTATTTTGTGCCAATTAACAATCTAAAAAATAAAAATGGTCATATGAAAAAAATCAAAAGAATGGGTGTGTTTGCAATAACTCATATATTTAATGAATTTGCATTTTAGATTAAGATGAATGATATTGGAGGTGAGGGTATAAATTTCACTTTGTATGTTATCTTTGAATTAGAACAATTTAACATGAGATGATTATATAACATTCAACAAGACACTTAAGAGTGAAAGGAGAGCTATAATAATTGTTTGAATATCATGTATAAATGGGCTGTTTATGGGAGAACTGAGATATATAGTCATGCAGCCTTGAACACTTTTCTACTCTTTTCTCTTTCATGGGTATTATGGGGCAATTGTGAAGTTGTAAGAAATTTGGAATGTGGGAGAAAATATTTAGAAAATTTATATTTGTTGATATTAAAGCATGCCCTTGAAATTCTTCCATTGAGAGATAGGACCTTCAATACCATCCCTTGAAAATGGGTGAGTTTGTGGCTTCTTTGACTAACAGAAGACACTATGATTTCCAAGACTGTGTGTGTTAATCCCTTTTCTGTTTTTAAAACAGAATACCTGAGAGACTAGTTACTTTATGAAGAAAATAGGTTTACTAAATTCACAGGTTTGGATTCTAAAAGTATAAGAACAGGTGGTCACATCTGATTGGCCTCTAGTGAAGGCCCCCTTGGCTGTACCAGGGTATAGCTGAAAGTATCATGGTAGAAATGTGTGTGAGGGAGACAGAAATAATATACTGGGATAGGAAGCATAAAGATTCAGGGGATGGGATTTCTTGTTTCATAACAACTCACTCTTACAGTAACTTTGAGGGAACTATATTAATCTCTTTTGAGGGTTGTGTCCCCAGTGACCTAATTACCTCCCACTAGGCCTGAATGTCTTATAGGTTTCACCACACTGAGGACCAAGCTACCAGCAAATGCAATGCTGGGAGGCAAACACAAGGCACATCCAAACCATAGCACTGGTTCAAAAGATGGTGCATCTTTTGTCTTTTTCTCTGGGACACTCCTGTTAAGAGTACTAAGATGCCTTGTATAAAAGCTAACTTCCCTGGCTGCCGTGTATGAGGAAGGAAAGCTCTGCACATGGACAGGTGACATGCAGAAATCCTAGTCTTCAAGACATTTCAACCTAAATGTGTATGAATGAATGAGGCTTTAGATGACACCAAGTTGTAGCTTTCAGGTCTTCCCAGCTAAGGCCAATGTCACCATGGAGCAGAGATGAGCCACCCTTCCTTTAGTCTTTTATAATTTCTAATTTAACAAATCAATGAGCATAGGAAAATGGTTGTTTTAAACCACTACATTTTAGGGAAATTTGTCATACAATGACAGTGATAGGAACATTGTGTTTTCTACTTTTGTATTTATCTGTTTCAAGGTACTCCAGAATTTTCTCAAGGACCATTAGCTTTGAGCAGAGAAATCTCACTGTTCTGAGCACATTGTTGGTCCTCTCTGCGGTGTGGTCATAGTTTTGAGTTACTCTTTTCACCTACTAGCCATGTTTCGGCACATCTATTTTTTTTTTTAAGCTTGTTTCATAGATTCTGATACTCATTGACTTTCCTGTTCTTCAAATTATAACATTATACACTATAAGACCAACTTTAGAGTTGTATTGTACACTGTTTGTATTGTTTTGCATATGTCTTTTCTCCTCAGGTAGATGGTACTATAAGATCCTTGGGGGCATACTGTGTAGCACAGGGTAGAGATGAACACAGTGAGGAACATAGTGATGAGTAGATACTTGGGGGAGAAAATATTTTCCTGATACTCTCTGAGACCATATTTACATATTTACTGTTTCCTTATGATCTCAAAATGTGGCAAATCTCTAGTTATGGTATTTGAAAGCATTTTTAAGGATAATTCTGCATTATAAAAAGAAAGCAGAAGAGACAATTTTAGATGTGCTTGTGAAAGATGAGTTAATGAGATACTGGGCAATAAAAGCACACAATGAATAACTTTATTTGTAGGATAAACAAGGCTCCCAGAATGTGCCAATACAAAATCCTTTATTACTAGGTGGATTTAGACTCTTTTAAAGCTTTCCATCATGCTTTACAGGCTAATAAAGCTTCTTGGGGGAAAAACAAAGTCTAAAATCTTTCCTATAAATTTTTTGATGCTTTTATTTTCCCTAAATTGATTATTGTGTTCTAATAAGGAAAGCTTTAAGGAGGTTTCTTAGGAATGGATAAAAGGAGTTTCTCAAACAATTGAAAAGATATTAAGAAGACACAAAAGAACATTTTAAGGTGAATTGTCCAGGAGAGTTTTCTGGTTGCTGGACTATGAAGACAGGGTCATCCCAATAAAGTGTGACACAGTGTTTTGTGGTCTAAAAATGATATTATTTTATCTCCTCTTTCTGGGTCTTACTTAGAGTGAAATTGATAGTACAGGATTGGGGTAAAGTTTCCAAGTTCTCCATTTCCTTTCCTGAGAGTGGCATGAAGGAACAAGGGAAATCTTGGTATTAGATTAGATTATTGAATATGGACAAAATATGTGGAATTGTGGAGAAATATTGGTAGAGGCAATTTTTTCCCCCAAAGAAACAAATAGCAAAAGCATCATTACACAAAGCTAAGAGTATTCTTTTGCTTGGCCATTTTGAATACTATAATTACCAATTGTATGTTCTAAGTTGCTGTAGAGTTTTGGTTATAACTTATGACCCTTTAATTTCTGATTCTGACTTGATTTTGTCTCAAAAGTTGTCTTACTCCAAGTCTCCAGGTAAATATAATATCTTGATGTTATAAATTTTTTAAAAAAAAATTCTACCATTTTGAGAATATGACAGAGGGTTAGATAGTTTTAAATAATTAGTCACTTTTCAAAAAGGTCCTTCTATTCTACTGTTTCTGTAGTAACTAATTAGTCTAATGATTTGAGTACTAGGATCAGCAGTTGACCCAGAAAACTGCTTTTTACTGAACCTTGCATAGGGAAATTTTTCAAGATCTGTATGCCACAACTGTTCCTGGAATAAGTTCAGGAACCTAGTGAGATAAGCTGATTGTCTGAGAAACCTATTTTAGTTAGATGATTTACAAGACATTGCAAAGAAATCAGTCAGTGAATACCCCCAGGGCAAGGTGATAATGGATACACAGCTTAATTTTCCAATTAAGGGATGTGGGGAGAGACAGGTTTTGCACAGCATGTCATATGCTTCAGTTGCTTGAAGATAAAATAAATCGAGTCAATTGGCTCTTTTAAACATCTCTTGGTTGATGAAAGAAATATCAAAGATACAACAACGTGTCTTTGAAGAACATGTAGATCTCAAAAATATGCAGTTCTGAGTCCTTAGAGAAGGACAGCATGTGGAGCACAGATATAAATTCTAGCTACTAGGGTCAGTGTTAGTCATCCTCCACTTTTTTAATTGGTTGGGTAGAAGTGGGATATAATAAAGGGCAGGAGAAAGCATTGTTGCTCCTTCTGAATTAAATTTTAGAGTGCTCATATGTCATGCATTATTATATCTGAAATGAGAGGTTCACATTGAGAAAAGACAGTGAAAAGGAAGAGGAAAAACTTATCTCAGTTTCTGAGAGGCTTTGAAGTATTTGTATGAAGGAAGAACAATAATAAAATGTATACATTAGCTTTTTGCTTGTATTTATATATTTTCTATTTAGACATGTTTTTATTTGAAAGAAATCTCTTTCCTGATACTTGGAAACAAATATGGAAAGTTGCACTGTTGCATACTCAAATGTTATTAACCTGTATATAGCAGAGTTCCCTAAGACAGTACATTTTTTGCTTATTTTTTTTTTTTTAATAAAAAGCAACTTTTATTAGGCCTTTGAGGATTGGGGGTATAAGCAGAAGCACAGTTCACTAATTTTCTAATTATTTTCTCTGTTGCAAACCTCAATTAGTTGAACTTTAAAAATAGTAATGAAGCATAGTCAGAAAGAAATGAACTTTTCCAAAGGAAATTGCTTTATTTGCTGTTATTCACTCTGAGCCCCAGAAACTCTCCACACCCTTATTTTTAAAAATGTTATGTTCCTTTTATAGAAAAAACCTGATATGAAGTAAGAAAAATCCTTTATATTGCTACCACCCAGACAGAATTATGGTTAACATTTTTTATTTATAATTTTTAATATTGTTAAGATACTACTGAATATAAAATATTTCCTGCTTATAGTGTAAGTACTTTGAGTTTTATTGCAATTTCTTCACAGACATGTATAATGGTTGCATAATATTCTGTTTACCTGCTTTAATGTGCAATACCCACTTTTTGAAGAGTCAACCGTTCTGGGTATTAGCAAGAATAAGGGGAACAATCTCAATAGCAGGGTACTACAACTGAGCCACACCCAAACCAATTTATCCAAGCTACCAGGAAAATGAGCTTCACCTCTTTCCAGTTAGTCTCTTTCTCGTAATAATGTAGACAGATACATTTTATGAATACACAAAGCTCTCCTTTTATTTATGTATACTGACTATGACCAAAGTCAGCAATAGGCCAATGGGTTTTCCACATTCCCAAACATTTACTCACAGTGAAATTCCTGATACTTAAAACCCAAACTCATTCTTTTTGTCATTTAGAATCTTTTACTTCACTAATTCAGTAGGTTCCTCCCAGAATTTTTCCCTAGAATGAAATTAACTAGAACATATTCCACTTCTAGTTATTAATTACTTCATTTATATATCAGTTTTTCCTCTCAAAATATAGGTCGAATAAAGAGAATCCAACCTTGGACAACAGAAAAAAGTGTATCTGATTCAATTTTTGCTGATACTTGAACCCTTCCATGTTGAAGTTCTATGTAAGTCTTGGTGAAATTCACTTTTTAATATTTATTTATTTTTTTGCTGTACGGAGGATTGAACCTAGTTGTTCTCTAACGCTGAGCTACGTCCCTAGCCATTTTGTTTATTTTGAGACAGGGTCTTGCTAAATTGCTAAGGTTGGCCTCAAACTGCAAACTTCCTGCCTCAGGCTCCTATTAGCTGGGATTATAGGTGTGTGGTACACCACCGCCATGACCGATTGGATCTCACTTTTATACATACTTTTTACAATGTAAAATTTCTGCAGTGTATTTTTTTTCTTTTGCATCTGATTTTCCAAAGGGTTGCATCTAATAGTGAATTCTACCCTGATTTTATGGATGACTTCTTTAGATTCTAACAATACTTAATAATAATCCTTCCTTTAATATTGATAGCTCTGATCAATACCATCCAACTCATTCCCTAATCCACTCTAGTATTTGAAGATAATATCATTTATAATTTCTTAACTATTTTACAATATAAGCATCTTTGAATAATAAAGTTTTTTTGGAGTGTTTGAGGTTGGTTCTAACAATACATTTCTTGAAATAACATTTAGCCACCACTTAATATGTGCCATAATTGTTCTATGTACATTATGTCTAACAACTCCCAAAATAATCACTTTAAAATGTAGCTATGAAAAAGATTTTAAAGTGCTTCCATCAGCACAACAGAAAAGGCAGCACACTCACTGTGATTCATTTTCAACAGAGCAGCAAGAAATCCTTCCTGAATGTGAAATCAAGTCCTTCTGTTCAAACCCTTGAGTGACACTCACATCCTGTACTCAGGTTCTCTTAGAGATACAAAACCCAACTTCTGTACCTACTCTCATCACCTCCCAGATCTCATCTTCTTTGTCCTCCCCTATGCCCTCCTTTTTCCTATATCCTGGACTGCATTGACTGTGCCCACCATGAAGCCTAGGCATGATATCTTCCCTCTGGCTAGAACACTTTCCCCAAGATGACTAAAGAGTTCACACACTCAGCCAGGCACAGTGGCACCACCTGTAATCTAAGGAATTTTAGAGGCTGCGGAAGGAGGATTGCAGGTTCAAAGTCAGCCTCAGCAATTTAGTGAGGCTCTAAGCAACTTAGCAAGACCCAGTCTCAAAATAAAATATAAAAAAGGGCTGGGAATGTGGCTCAATGGTTAAGCATCCCCATGTTCAATCCCTGGTGCCAAAGGGGAAAAAAAGAGAAAAAATTGATCCTCTCACTTCTTTCCAGTCTTCATACAAACATCACATTCTTAAAATGGCCACCCTGACCAGCTTTCAAATTGTAAAATTTGAAATTGTAAACTACTTCCTGCTCTGGACCCATTCCTTATCTTTATCCTTCCCATTTTTTTCTATAGCAAAATCATCTTCTAATCTACAGCATTTGACAGACTTGCCTAAAAACATTTCTGTTTCCTTAATACTTGGATTCTCCGGGTTTTCTTTGTATCTGATGGATTTTTACTCTATATGTTTGACTGACTTCTCTTCTTTCTCACCTCTAAATGTTTAAGGGCTATATCCTGGGCCTTGCCTTAGACATCATCCATAATGCTACCTAACCTTGTATCTTTAGCCCTGACTGTTACCAAACTCTGTACTCAATTCTCTTCAACACTTAAACCTAGGTGTTTTCCATCTTTTCAGGAAATCAGATCTTATCTGATCTTCTCCATTTCCATTAAGATATTCATTATTTATGTCTTTGATTAAGCAAAAAATTTGAGTTAGTATTTCTAAATTTTCAAGAATTTTCATCATTTAAAAACTAATTTCATGCCGGGCACTGTGGTGCACACCTTTAATCTCAGTGGCTTGGGAGGCTGAGGCAGGAGGATTGCAAGTTCAAAGTCAGCCATAGCAACTCAGTAAGGCCCTAAGTAACTTAGTGAGACCCTGTCTTAAAATTAAAAAAAAAAAAAATTAAGAGGGG
This sequence comes from Aplodontia rufa, assembly GCA_004027875.1. Classification (NCBI taxonomy): domain Eukaryota; kingdom Metazoa; phylum Chordata; class Mammalia; order Rodentia; family Aplodontiidae; genus Aplodontia; species Aplodontia rufa. Next base: position 9,177 of record PVKS010034514.1, read on the forward strand.
CTGGGGATGTGACTAAGTGGTTAAGCACCCCTGGATTCAATCCCTGGTAACAAAATAAAACAAAACAAAACTCATTTCTTATATCAATAAGAAATGTGGAGAATTTTTAAAAGTAAAAAATAAACTCATTTTTATGTTACAAATTTGTTTACGCTAAGTTCATGGCCTCATATGTCTAGATAATAACATCTTCTGTTTTAAAAAAGTAATTTTTTCTCTCCTTTCTTTATTTCTTACAGTGTAACAAGATTGGTTTTCTAAAAGGGAAAATGAGATACTGTAATTGTTTGGTCTAATACTAGGATAACCACATGTTCTGTTTGTCCGAGACTATGTCAATTTAGCACCATTATTCTGGTATAATTATCAGTGATGTCCCTTTCACTCTTAACATAATCATGCTAGAGATAATAAAGTGTATGGTCAATAAAATGTGTACCAAAAATATCTCATAGCTGTCCATTAAAAACAAAATAAAACCTGTCCTTCTTACAGTGTTCCAGAGGATGATACATGTCTTTTGCCTACCTTCCTGTTCTGACACTTTCATCTCTGATTCACTACCTTCCTTATAGCATTTGGGTGTTTCTATAGCTGTTTCCTCCAGATCAGCAGGTGGACAACTCTTCACCACTTAGGGCTCAGGTCTAGTTTCTATTCGTTGAAGACAGTTTCTATTGTCATGCTATCTAAATTAGTATCCTTCATTTATTTTCTGTCCCCATACTGTTTTTATTTTTCTCATAGTCCTTGTATTCTCCCCTACTAGAACATAAGTTCCATGAAGACAACTTTGCCTTGCTTATATATTTTCAGTTCCTAGAATGGTTTGGACACTTGGTAGGTGCTCAATAAATTTTCAAATTAATGAGTGTACACATGAATTATTAGAGTCATCACTAAAAATAGTTCCAGTGAAGTAAGGGAGGAAAGTTTTATACTATGACATGAATGGGAAGGCAAGGAATTAAAATCATTGAGTTTAGACAATTCTTCCTGCAAGTATTGAGTCCTAGCAAGTCAATATAAGAACTCTTGGGGATAAAAAAAAAAAATCCATGTGTTTCCTCATGTTTAGGAAACTGTTAGAAATTAGAAGATGAATATATATAAATACACTGTAGGTCACAAAAACTATGCTCCTTTTAATATTAATATGGTCATTAAGTTTATAGTTGATATATTGTACCTTTATATTATTAGGGCACTTGAAAAGAATCTTTGTGAACCTCATGTCAATAAAATGACAAAATGAAGGTTGAATAAGTGGGTAGGATATGGAGATGACTGAATCAGATGATTGATTAGCAGAGTGATATTAATTTGATTTGAACTTTTCAAAGTAGAGTAGGTTTTGGTCATACATACCTGAATTTATCTGGGTAAGTAATTTTAGCCTGCAAAGGGAGAGTAATTAGCAATATTTGGGGGTTCTAAAAGTTTAAATAATATGCCTTTTCCCACTGAACAGTATAGGGAAAAAAGCCCCTTAAGCCCACTAACTATACTTAGGGCTTGTAAAGTCATTAGGCCTAACTCTTGTATTTTTCACTGACAGAGTACTTAAACTCTAATAGACTTCTCTATCCATATCTTTTCTTCTGAACACAAAAACACATGAGGCATTAATGGTTCTATTCCATAGTAAATTTAAGTTGCATCAGCTAATGACAAACTCTGGTAAAGGGGTAAGATAATTAAACAAGAGTTATAATTAGAGTTTAAGTACTCTGTCAGTGAAAAATACAAGAGTTAGGTCTATGATGAAAGAGCATGACTTTACAAGCCCTAAGTATAATTAGTGGGCTTAAGGGGCTTTTTTTCCCTATACTGTTTAGTGGGAAAAGGCATATTATTTAAACTTTTAGAACCCCCAAATATTGCTAATTACTCTCCCTTTGCAGGGTAAAATTACTTACCCAGATAAATGAAAACTGTCGAACATTGAAGAACGAAATCCAAGATGACCTAAGAAGATGGAAAGATCTCCCATGCTCTTGGATAGGCAGAATTAATATAATAAAAATGGCCATTCTACCAAAAGCTTTATATAGATTTAATGCTATCCCTATAAAGATACGTATGTCGTTCTTTAAAACATAGAAAAAGCAATTCTCAAATTCATTTGGAACAACAAGAAACCAAGAATTGCCAAAGCACTACTAAGCAAGAAAGATGAAACCGGCGGTTTTGCCATTCCAGATCTAAAACTATACTATAGAGCCATAGAAACAAAGACAGCATGGTACTGGTATCAAGACAGGGAAGAAAACCAATGGAATAGAATAGAAGACCCCGAAACAAACCCTCAAATCTTTAAACATCTGATTTTTGACAAAGGGGGACAAAATATTACATGGAGAAGTGACAGCCTCTTCAACAAATAGTGCTGGACAAATTGGTCTTCCACCTGCAGAAAGTTGAAATTAGACCCATATCTTTCTCCTTGCACAAGAATCAAATCAAAATGGATCAAGGAGCTTGGTATTAAACCAGCTACGTTGCAACTGATAGAAGACAAAATTGGCCCAACACTTCAACATTTGGGAGTAGGCAAAGACTTTCTCAACAGGTCTCCTAAAGTCAAGGAAGTAAAGTCAAAAATCAGTGAATGGGATGCCATAAAGCTAAAAAGCTTTTGTACTCCCAAGGAAACAATCAAAAGAGTTAAGAGGTTTCCTACGGAAATGGAGAGAATCATGGACTATGATTCCTCAGACAAGGGTCTCATATCCAGAATCTACAAAATCCTCAAAAATCTCAACTACAAAAACACCAACAGCCCAATTGATAAATGGCCAAAGAGCTAAATCGAGACTTCTCACCAGAGGACATTGATCAAGCCAATGAATACATGAAAAAGTGCTCTAAATCTCTAGTAATCAGAGAAATGCAAATGAAAACCACATTAAGATGTCACCTTACGCCAGTCAGAATGGCAAAGATGAAGAAAATAAACAACAATAGATGCTGGAGGGGCTGTGGAGAGATAGGCACACTAACACACTGTTGGTGGAGCTGCAGACTGGTACAGCCCCTCTGGAAAGCAGTGTGAGAATCCTCAAAAAACTAGGGATGAGTCCACCATATAACCCTGCTATTCCACTCCTGGGTATCTTTCCAGGGGACTTAGAATCAGCACATTACAGTGACACAGCAACATCTGTGTTCAGAGCAGCACAATTTACTATTGCTAGGCTATGGAAACAACCCCGATGTCCCTCACTGGAAGAATGGATCCAAAAACTGTGGTACATTTATACCATGGAATATTACACAGCAATTACAAACAATGATATTGCAGCCTTCGAGGGTAAATGGATGGTTATGGAAGAGATCATGATGAGTAAAATCAGCTTAACCCAGAGATCTAAGGGTCGATTGTCTCCACTCATGTGTGGAGGTGGGGACTAGACCCTAGACAATGAGAAAGTTGGTCTATTAGCATGTGTTAAACCCAGATAAGATGTAATGCTTTACAACCTAATAGTTTTTTTAGAGATATAGTGGGAAGGGGAAGGGTGGGATAAGGGAGGGTAATTGGGGGGGCACTCCTGGAGGTAATTGCAATATCCAGAATAGATACACATTTTATATTATTTTGTTAAAAACTTGTAAGGTTGTTCAAAAATAAAAAATAAAAAAAAGAAAAAAATGAGATGTGCATTAATACTAAGAATTTTTAAAAGATAACTTTTATAAACATGGTTTTATTCTAGGGCAGTGGTTCTTAACTGGTGAAAATTTTGTTCCCTATGGGTCATTTACAATATATGGTGATGTTTTTCATTGTCATGACAGGTGAGCAGTTGCTTCTGTCAGTAGTGGATAGAGCTGAGGATTCTGTTGAGCATTCTACAATGCACAAGACAGTCCCCCAAGGCAAAGAATTATCTGATCCAAAATGTTAAAATACCATGGTTGAGAAATCTTTCTCTAGTCAGTGGTTCTTAAACTAATGTGCATCAGAATCACGGAGAGAATGTTTTAAAACATATTCCTCTGAAGTTCATACAGCTTCTAATTCAGAGTGTCAGGAGTAGGACCTGAGAATATATATCCAAATGACACTCATATTACAAGTGTGAAGGCCACACTTTTACAACCACAGCTCTAGAACTATTATATTTAAAAGCATTTTTAAAAATGGATGAATTAAAACAACAGAATGTCTCCACCAAAAAACAAAAACAAAAATAGTAAAGATCTGTGAGAGGTCTGCCATTCTCTTATTTCTTTGGTTTATTTTCTTATTTTTAACTATATAACCAATTTGTAAATACATTCTTAGTGTTTAATTCTATGGATTTTAACGCATGTATGGATTCTTGTAATCAGTACTTTTGTGATAAAGAACAGTTTCATCATTTCAAATAACTTTCTTAAATTATCTCTTTGTAGTCAAATCCTCCTTCTGCACTAGTTTCTGGATAAGCATTGATCTATTCATGGTTACTATCTTTGTCTTTCTGAAAATGTCAAATAAATGTAAGCATGCAGTCTCTTTTGAGACTCATTTTTTCACTTAGTCTAATCCTTTTGAGGTTCAATCAAGTTATTATGTTAATCAGTAGTTCTATTTTTATTGCTGAATATCATCCCATTATGTGGAACTACAGTTTTTGTTTGTACAATCCAGTCATTTTAACAACTCTATAAGTGATATATATGAGCTTTTTAATTTTTCATCCTCATCAGTATTTGGTGTTGTCCATAATTTTATGTTAGCTATTCTAATTGGTGAGTAGTAGTATCTCAGCAGAGTTTTAATATGGATTTTCCTAATCATTGATAGGAAAATCATAAATAGCTTTTCATGTGTTTATTTACTATGTGTGTATGTCCTTGAAATTACCATGATTTTATTATATTTTTTACATTTTTAACAAGATATTTCATTTATATATTTTAATTCACACATAAAATCATACATATTTATATGGTTCCATATATATGTATATATTTATATATACACACACATGTATATGTATATGCATGTAGTTTTATTGTAGTATGATTTTAAAATATACTTGACATGATTTCAGTTTTTAAAATTTTGTTGGTACTTGTTTGTTGGGCTGTCATATAATCTGTCATGGAAAATGTTACATATGATGATCAGAAAGATGTATTCTGGAGGCTATAGATATCTATCAGGTCCATTGGCCTAGGTGTGGATTAACCCGAAGTTTCTTTGTTGATTTTCTGTCTAGACGATCTTTCCTTTGTGGAAAGTGGGATAAGTTCCCTACTATTATTGTATTGGTTTCTATCTTTCCTTTTAGGTTTTTTTAAATATTTATTTAGGTGCTCTGATATTTGGCACATATATATTTATAATTTTAATTACTCTTGCTGAATTGAACATTTTATTATCTTTTAATGACCTTTTTTGTCTTTTTATTTTTTTTTTACTACTTTTGACTTTAAGTCTATTTTATCTGACAGACTATTCTAGGTTTCTTTTGGGTTCCTTTTGCATCGAATATCTATTTCCATGCCTCCCCTTTCATTCTCTTGATGTTCTTAAAGCTGAAGTGAATTTCTTGTGAGCAATATGTGATTGAGTCTTGTTTTTTATTGTTGCATTATAGTTGTTCATAAAGGTGAGATTCATTTTGAGTTTTTTAAGTGTTCAATCACCATATGTCTTTTAATTGGAGCATTTAATACATTTGCATTTATGTTATTTACTAATAGGAAGGTCTTGCCAGTGTCATTTTGTAACTTACTTTCTAGTTTTATTATAATTCCTTTCTCTCCCCTGCTCCATCTCTTATAGTCTTCCTTTGTGGTTAAGTGATTTATTCTAGTAGTGTATCTGATTCTTGCTCATTACTTATGATTTGTATATTATAGATTTTTGCTCTGTGGTTACTGTGAGGCTTCAAAAAACCACATTTTTATTTATAAGAAGCTCTTCTGAAATGATAGCAAGTTATACTTATTGAAAAAATAGGAAAAGAAACAAAAGAGAGAAATGATAATAAAAACTTTACACTCACACTCTATTCTTTCCCACATTTTGAGGATTTGATGTCTCAATTTATATCTTTGTGTTGCCTGTCTCTGAACATTCTAATGTACTTATTAAAATTTTTGATTTAGTGTTCATACTGAAGATATGAATGAGTCATGCAACATGTTCGTAATAGAATGCTCTGAATTTTTATCTATGTAATTACTCCTGCTGTTTACACATGTTGATGTTTTCTTTTTTTCATTAATACCTTTTTCAGTTCAAATAACTCCCTTGAGCATTTCTTGTAGAACAGGCTTGAGGAAATAAATTTTCTCAGTTTTTGTTTTTCTAGGTTTTGTTTCATTCTCCTTCTCCCCCATCCCACCAAGGGATAGATTTTCTGCATACAGTATTCTTTTTTTTTTTTTTTTTTGCACTGGGGGTTGAAGCTAGGGGCGTTTAATCATTGAGCCACATCTGTGGCCCTTGTTTATTTTTTATTTTGAGACACGGTCTTGCTATTTACTTAGGGTCTTGGTTTTGCTAAGTTGTCAAGGCTGGCCTTGAACTTGAACTTTCTGCGTCAGCCTCCCAAGTTTTTGGGAATACAGGCATGCACCACTGTGCCTGGCTGGATACACTCTTTTTTATAGGAATGTTTCTTTCCTTTAGCACTTTGAAATCTCATTCTAGTCTCTTCTGACTTGTAATGTTTCTGCTGAGAAGTTTTCTCTCAGATGAATTGGAACATTCTTATGTATTTTTTTGTTCCTTTTCTATCATTGCTTTTAGAATCCTGTCTTTCACCGTTGAGAACTGAATACAGTGTGTCTGGATAGATTTGCTTGAGTTGAATATGACTGGTGACTTTTGACCTTCCTGTATCTGGATATTTGTATTTTTGTCTAGATTTGCAATATTTTGTTATTATTTTGTTGACTAATTTTCCTACCCATTTGGCATTCCCAAATCCCTCTAGAACCCCAGTAATCCCTAGATTTGCTCTTTTAATACTGTCCCCAAGTTCCCAGGGATTATTTCACTCTTTTTGGTTCTTTTTTCTTTCTCTCCTCCAATTGCAGAAATTCAAATACCCTGACTCTGAGTTCATGAATTCTTTCTTGTTTAATCTGTTCCAAGCCTCCTGTCATATTTTTTTTTTTTTTTAAAGAGAGAGGGACAGTGAGAGAAATAGAGAAAGAGAGAAACAATTTTATTTAGTTTTTCACATGGCCTTAGTTGCTCCAACACTTAGTTGTGTACGTAGTGCTGGGGTTTGAACCTGGGTCCTCGTGCTTGCCAGGCAAGTGCCAAAACCGCTGAGCCACCGCTCCAGCCCCCTCCTGTCATATTTTAAGTTTCACTTAATGTACCTCTCCTTCAAAGATTTATATTTGACTTTTAAAAATTTCTTCAATCTCTTGGTTAAGTTTCTGTGTTAGAGTAGTTGTTTCTCTGTGTTTTATTAAAGCTCTTTGTGTTTCCTTAAAAGAGCTTTTAAATTCTCTGTCCAAGAGTTCCCACATACCGATTGCTGTATAGTCAGTTTCTACTGCCTTATTTTGTTCCTTAGGTAAGGTAATGGTTCCCTGAAAGTTCCTATTTCTTATTGGTATACGCTATCTGCACTTTGGGGGTTTAGGCATTTATTCCAGTTTTTGTAATCTATGTTTGCGCTGTTGATCTAGAATTTCTAAGCGGGCTGCTTATTTTCTCTGAGCCTGTAGTTACTTCCACTGCTTCAACACTGCATGGTCTTCTAAGTCCAGGTTTTCTTTGAGTCTGTAGCTGGCATGTTATCACTCTTTCACGACTAGATTGCTCCTCAAGTACAAATCTGTTCCAAACGCATACTTGGCATGTTGTTTAGAGTGAACAGAAGAAGTATCTGAAAAGGGTGCTCTGCCACCATAAGCTTCTGCCTGTGCTGCCTCCACAGTGACTGACCACAGGTTCTCTTCAGTTCTGGTCCTTAGCATGAAAGAATTGGCCCTGGCTCTTATGCAGCTACTTGGTATCCATTTGCCTCTTCCCTCACATGGACAATTGCTCTCTCCATGTTGTATTGCCTGGTTTTGGGGAAGGGGTGGAGTGGCAATGCTCTAGGACACGTGCATTGCTCACAGTCCACTGAGACCTGTGCAACCCAGGGTAGGAACAAGACCATTCTGCTACCATACTGCTACAGGCTGCCTCATGCTGTGTTTACTTGTGATCCGATACTGCTGCACCCCGCCAGCAGTGATGCTGGCCAAAATAAAGTCCACCCTGCTGAAGATACGTTCTCCAACTGTCACTAGGGTGGGTCTCTAGGCTCTGACCATGAGCTTTGGCTGGAGGCAGGATTGTGGTGCTCTGCCTGATACTGGGTTTTCCTTTGGTGGTCCTGATGCTGGATTTCAAGTCTATGCCGTGGACTTAATTCTGTCTTCTTCTTCCCCAGAGTGGGAGATGTCTATGGATACTGCATTGCTTGGAGCTGAGGGAAGAGTGATGCATTCAACTGTTTCTTTCCTGCTTTCTTCAATATGTTTTTATTGTTATGCTAAAACCAGGTACTGTGGTCTTTCACCTGATTTCTTTAACTCTTGTAAAGGTCATTCAATATGTGAGTAGTGGTTCAAATTAATGTTTTTGTGGGGAAATAATTGCTGGAGGGTCTTACTCTGCCTCTCTCTATTTACTTTTCAGTGGAGTGTTTTCCCCATTTTCAAAATTGTGATATTTGTTTTCGTGCTGTGGTGAGAATTTTTTTGTTTATTCTGGATACAAATCCTTTGTTTGATGCGTGATTTTCAGATAAATTCTTCAGTCTGTTACTTATTTTCTTCACTGCCTTAATTTTTGCATAACAAAAGTTCTAATATTTTTCTTTTATGGATTGGGCTTTTGGTATTATTTCTAAGAAATTGCCAGTTGCTTTCTATATGTTCCATCTATTCCTCTTTTTTATTTTTGTTTTTTTGGCTGTTGTTTCATGGACTATTTAAGCATTTTTAATTTTCTTTTTATCTCATTTTATTTTTTAGTTGTACCTCTGCTTTTAATTTTTAATTGTGTAAAAGAGTTTTAAGTATGTAATTTTGGCTTGGCATACCATTTCATTTATTATAGAAGAATCTTAGAACTGCATACTTCATATTCTGTTCTTGCATCTTGTATACTATAGTTTTCAATATTATGCAAGTTATCTAAGGTTATGTATGTTATGAACTCCAAATACTTTCGAAAGCAAAAAAGAAATGGTAACTGCTATCCATTAAAATCATTGAGAATACGAAAGAAAGTGTTTTGAAAAAATATTTCCTTTCTATTAATTTGAAAACTCTTCATTTTTTTCAGTAGATTCAAGTTCCAGGTTATTATCTAATTCATTATGCAATAATGGTTCAGGTTTTCTGGCTATGAGTTTTCCAGCTTTCCTTTGTTTGAAAAATACATTTATTTTACTCTTACTTTTGAAAGTTATTTTTATTGAAGATAGAACTCTCCACTGTCAGTTTTTCTTTCAGTACTTTAAAGATATCACTATGTGGGCACAGTGATACAAGCCTGTAATCACAAGGAATTGGGAGGCTTAGGCAGGAGGACAGCCTCAGCAAATTGGCAAGACCTTGTATCAGAAAAAAGAAAGAAAGAAAAAAAAAGGGGGGTAAATGGGGTGTAACTTAGTGATAGAGTGCTTGCCTAGCATTTGCAATCCCTAGTGCTGTAAATAAATAAAAATAGATTAAGACAGCTCTCTCATTTGCCAGTTTGCATTATGTCTCATAAGTTATTAGTTGTGCTTAACCCCCCAGATCCTCTTTATATAATATATCTGTTGTCTTGAAATGTTTTCTACATGTTCTATTTGTTTCTGTTTTCAGTGATTTCAATATGATTTTTGTATACCTCCTATCTAGGTTCTGTATGTATCCTGCTTTTGAGTTCTTGGATCTGTGGTGATACGATTTGGAGCTGGAATGTCCTCCTTAAAGCTTATGTGTTGAATCCATGGTTCCTGATACAGCAAGGTTCAGAGGTGGGGCTTTTAAGCAGTGATTAGGACTGAATTTATTAGTGGATTACTCTCACTTGCTGGATTAATACATTGATAGCTGAGCGATCTACCTTCCTTCACACAGTGTATAATACGCTACACAAACATGCGTTATATTATTACCTGTGTTCCCACAGCTCTAAGATGCTTTGTTCTTTTTGTTTTTGTTGCTGTAACTGTTATTCTTTTTTTCTCTTCCTGTGTTTCAGTTTGACTAATTCATAGTGATTGTCTAACTATAGATTGTTTCCTCAGCAATTCTTTTTAAAGAATTACTTTCTGTATGATTTTTCTTATTTCTAACATTTTGTTTCTTTCTTATATTTCTCTCTGCTGAAAGCCCCCATTTATTATTGAGTAATTTTATTAACACTTATTCCCCCATTTATTATTAAAGTTATTAATTTTTTTCAGTAGATATGTTAATTTGTTTTCATAGTTATTTTAGGCTTCTTATGAGATAATTCCAAAACCCAGGTCATTTCTGAATCTGATTCTTTTATAATTCTTTCGAAAATTTTTTTGTCTCATAATATTTGATTGAATTTTACATATTCCATAGAACAGAAAATACAGAGCATAATAGTACAAAAATTACTAAGCTATGGAATAGAGCCTGCCTCTGTTTAGGAATCAAGTATGGTAACTGAATGAAACTAGTTAGAAGTTGAGCTGAAATTAGTATTTAATTTTGCTTTGGTTACCTTTGGTGAAATATGGGCTTCTTCAAATCTCCCTAGCTATGCGTTGTACTTAAGATAGGGCAGGTGTTCAGCCTTATGGGTGAGCCATTGCCAGAATTCTTGCCTTTGCTTTAAACTCTGTGTGTGTATGTGGCAGATCTTAGGCAGAAGTGAGCAACCTTCCCTTCACTAAATGTTGTATTTCTCAACTTTTTTTTTTTCTTCACATCAACCAATAAGGTGCCTTTAAGGCACTTTTTGTCCCTATCTCTCTCTCCTCATGAAATTTTAGCACCATAGATATAATGAACATCTTGTTTTTATGTTGCAGCCACTTGGGTGTTAAGATGAATGAACCATCAGGGTTGGCTTTTTTTTTTTTTTTGGTATGTGTGTGCATTTCAATAATTTCAATAACCTATTTTTACCCACTTTGGGGAAGATATTTACCCTGTTGAGAATATATGTCCCAGTAGTATATATTTATTAATATTATTAGTTTAGGATCCCAGGTTCTGGGCTGTTTTTTATTTTACTCCAAAGTAAAACATTTTTCTTCTAGTTGTTGCCCAGCAGCAACGAGCTTTATCTGTGCTCTTAGGTCAGCAGATTTTATTTTGCCTACTCAAGAATAGTAGACACCCACCCACCTTTCCTTAACTTTGGATGACTCCCAAGTACATATCTGGACTATTGGGGAAAGTTCTATCTGATATTTTGCCCAGTTCCCCATCTTGCTTATGATCATGCCATGGTCGTTTAGAAATTGTTTAAATTTCCTATGACGACGACGACGACTCCTCCTCCTCCTCCTCCTCCTCCTCCTCCTCCTCCTCCTCCTCCTACTTCTACTACTACTACTTCTACTACTACTACTTCTACTACTACTACTACTTTTTCTTTTCTTCTTCTTCTTCTTCTTCTTCTTCTTCTTCTTCTTCTTCTTCTTCTTCTTCTTCTTCTT